>JAHDVE020007827.1:0-79000 GCA_022606495.2 Halesus radiatus
CGTGTACTCCATGATCTGCCTGTGCGGAGCCGTGGGTGTGGACTGCATGCAGAAGCTGTACTTCCGTCAGCGGCCGTTGGTGGCGCAGCTGTTCGGGGGGCGTCAGGAAGCCCCCGGGGGCCACTACGCCCAGCGCACCACCCACCTGATGGTTGCCTTCATTGTCATCGCCACTACACTGAGTGAGTTCATGTTTTTTTTATTATTTAACCTGATTTACTCACCTGTCGCCTATATGATTTAATGAGGGCTAAAAAGGTTTAAAATAAGCAAGTTTTTCTCTCTTCATTTCTTAAGGTTTTTCTATTTTCTAAAGCAGGAGAAACTCTCGAACTATGATCTCTAATATTACAAAAATACTATTTTCTACTCGCAATCTCATTACACTTATTACCATCATGGGCTATATATAAATTTCGTACTTGGCTGTTATACAGACCCAAAATACAAAATCGAAAGTGAAAGTGAATGTTTTGTTGTGGCTGTATCGACATACTCGCTATCGGATTGTGTACGCCTAACCTAACCCAACAGATTGACAACAAGATGAAACTGTTGGATTAGGTTAGGTTGAGAGGGGCACGCACAATGTAACAAAGTTGTACTGAGTAAAAACAAAGAATTAGCACGCAATATTCATTATTATAGAATAAATAGTATGTTGTTTATTTTCATAAGCAGCAATCACTTTGTGGTTTGACATTATATTAAATAAAAAAAAATCACCAATATATTTTATTTTTCGCCGACCGATTTCGCTTAGCTCAAGCTTCATCGGGGCAAATATAATAACTAAAGAATAATGCAGAGTTATCGGTTATATATAGTTACAGAATAAATATTGTGAAATAGAGAGAATACAAGAGAGAGAGAGAGAAAAGAGAACAAAATATTAGAGGGAGACAATAATAGAAAAGTATTATATGTAAGAAGGAGACAACATTAGCATATATTAATAATATATAGTAAATGCAACAGTGTAATGGGAACATAATGAGGTGTCATTAAAGACAGATAACCCTACAATATTTATACAAGACAAGGCAGTTACTAATGGAAAATAGACTACTTGATTAATCAATTAGTCTATTTTCAATTAGGAGTTAAGCGAAACCGGTTGGCGAAAAATAAAACATATTTGTTATTTATATAAGTGTTTGTTTTATTTAAGTATATTCTTTTCATTTTTTTAAATGGTCTGCAAAAGTAAGCCATATAAAATATTTTCTAGATAGGTACCTACTCAATCACTTTTCTGGATTTGAAAAGATTCGTTTTTCTTAATTTGTAAATTATCTCAAGACAAGATCGATTCCAATTTTGAAAGCTTCACGCTTGTGCGGACTAATGGACATACTCATAAAGGAAATCACGTAGTACATATAATTATAATATTTTTCCGCGCAAAATTTCAGGTGTATCTCGCAGTGTCGCCCTGTACCGCAACTATCACGCCCCGATGGACATCCTCCGAGGGCTGTCGGAGGAGACAGGGCTGCCCAACGTCAGAGTGTGCTATGGCAAGGAGTGGCACCGCTTCCCCTCCTCCTTCCTGTTCCCAGACCAGCGCTACAAGATTGGATTCCTCAAGACGCACTTCGATGGAATGCTACCGGCCTATTATTCGGATGCAGAAAACGGTGAGAATTATTTTTATTCAGTCATTTTAGGATATTGTAAAACTTTTTTTTTCCTTGTCTCTTTCAACACAGCTCGATACAATTGTGTCATTAAGATTAAACATGTATATGCAAACATATACGGAGAAATATAAACAATAACGGTGAACACAGAAATGAACCTAGATTAAATATTTTTTTAAATACTTTTTTTTTATATGAATACCGCACAAGAGTCCCAACTGCTCCCAACCGTCTGGAGTCAGTGAGACTATATTTCAAATTGGGGAATGTAGTGAGACTGAAGGTATTGGGGAGGAGGAGAAGGGGAAGAGGAAGGTGGGGAAATACCTGGCTATTCAGATCTGGTCACCAAACACAGCTAAAAACCATTTCAAGCAACTTGAAATTTAATTTATGAGAAATTAAAAGTAATTTTTTTTTAAATTATTTCTTGTTTGACCGTTTGTTTTAAAGAAACAAGTTTTTTAATTTAAAATTTTGATCTGTGGATTTAATTTTGTTTTTTTAATTAATTATCTCCCTTGCAAAGCATTAAAATTAAAATATGATATAGAATCATCTCCTTTCGGATAGTACCACTAATTTCAACGTATGCACTTGGACCATTGTATTTTTTTACTTACTTTGATTTTCCTATGAGCCATCTTTGTGTTGCCATTTAAAACCTTTTAAACAACCACAGCGCCATCAATTTTTGTCTACTTTTAAATATCAGGCTGTATATTGAAGCCAATGTATCAACTTTTCACAATAATTTTTTTTATCTAAAACATATTATTTCAAACTAACACACAAAAATCACTCTATTGAAATCAAATAACAATCTAATCGTATCTCAATAACAAAACTGTAATGCTTTCTCCATTATTTTTTCTTTTTAATTTTTTTTTCAACTTTGTACATTGATCATAACATGCATGCGCCTAAATATAATAATTTTGCCCTACATTTGTATGATGATTGTAATTTATTGTTGTATTATATTATATTGTTGAAATAAACTCTTGCTGACAAGCTCTTGCAGTGGCTTAGCGGGTACAAGTTCCCACTGTATATATTTAATATTATACAATAAAACAAAAAAAAAAATTAAAAAAGATTATAAACATATATCCACATTTTATTATGTTTCCAGCCACCAAGCTCTCTCCGGATCATTTCAATGACATGAATCTCGAAGACACGCGCCAGTACACCGACATCGCCAACTGTCACTACCTCGTCAGCTCCACAGTCGGGGAACCCTCGGCTGCGGAGCCTGACTACTCCCTGGACACAGAAAAGTGGACCATTGTCACCTCGCTGCCGCTCCTAGACCCAGAGAAATCCGACAAGTTCTTCAGAGCCTTCTACGTTCCGTTGCTCTCCGATATGCACACAACGTTTGGTGAAATACAATTGCTAAGGAGTACTAAAATTAAAGTCATCTGAGATTAGTTTGAAGCTGTTGATGTTGTTGAAGTCAATGTTGTTGATGATGTTGATGTCGGTGACAATGTTGATCATAGATAATAGAAACAAGGTAGATGAGCAATGATCCATTATTACTATTAAACCGAGCGCACTGAAGTATCGCCAACATCTTTCACCCATACTACTGTAAATTGCATCTACGCACAGCGGCGCCCCGCCTTCATTTCTACCTGCACACCAAGCGCACAACTTTCACTGGCTCCGCTGCTTTAAAAGTCCTTGCAGTTTGGTCGTAGCTCGGCGACAGTACATGCTTCCATCTCCTTTTGTTTCTATTGTCTGTGATGTTGATGTCAATGTCGATGTCGGTGTTGATGTTGATGTTAATGTTGAGGTTGATGTTGAGGCCGATGTCGATATTGAGGTCGATGTTGTTGAGGTCGATGTTGATGTTGAGGTCGATGTTGTTGTTGAGGTCGATGTTGTTGTTGAGATCGATGTTGATGTTGAGGTCGATGTTGATATTGAGGTCAATGTGGATGTTGATGTCGATATTGATGATGTTTATGTCCGTGTTAATGTTGATGATGCCGATGTCTGTGTTAATGTTGAGATCAATGTTGAGGTTGAGGTTGAGGTCTATATCAATGTCGATGTTGATGTTGAGGTCTATGTTGATGTTGAGATCGATATTGAAGATGCTGGTCAAGCCTTATATCGGTACAGTAATGACATTCCATTCAGAAATGGGATGGTAGTGAATGGATGTGTGATTTTTAAAAATTTCCATGAGTTTTTTTCTTTCAATTTAGTTCCTTGTGTTTCTTTCAATGTTGTCACTTAAAGTACTTCTGACAAATTTTTTCTTTGAAAGATTTCTTACAAATGATTTTGAATAATTGATGCAAACAATTTTCCATAATTGATACAAACAAATTTTAATATTTGAAACAATATTTATAAATGAGAGATGACATGTTATAAATATAGAAATTTATAATTAACTTACATTAAAAGTAGATTAAATAGAAAATTATGAATAATATACAAAATACTTATTAATAATATTTTAAAACCACCTCGAAACTTGACAGTTTTCTTCGATAATACGAAAATACGAATTAATATAAAAATTGATCTCTGACACCACAATAATATAATATTATGTATGTAATTAGAGTTTAATTGGATGTTTTCTGAAATCAATTAAAAGACAGTAAAGCACTTCTATTGATAATTGAATACCGAACAAGAATCCCTAGTGCCCGAAGCCAGTGAGACTACGACATAACCATTAACCGTATTGGGGCATGTTGTGAGGCTAATGGGAGTGGGAAGGGGGAAAGATAAAGCTCGGACTAAGCATTAAAACCATGATAATCCAAATATCATATTAACGGCCTTCAATACTAGCGACCATATTCTTGTAAAAGTATTACAAATTCTAAGATTCAATAAATGGTCTGTGCTAGATAAATCGCCTAATAATCCAAAATGAATTTTATATTGAACATCTAAACATTCCCTGGCTCCTTCAAATTGCCCAAATAAGCTAGGCATTTGTTTTTTTTTTTACCTATATTGCCAAACTTGAATACAGTACAAAAATCTTCAAAAGAGACGAATTTTCTCGCTTGTAAAAAGGGCTACTTTATTAAATATTATTTGATTTACACAATGAATCCTTTTCACATAGTGCCTGCTTACTGCTTTATTTCGTCTAGTCTAGTAGCATATTGAAATTTTGAGAGACGGGTACTTAACAATTTAATTAATCAATGTTCGTCACGATCGTACATAATAAACAAGAGAGATGGCACATGACCCATTATTAGTACGAAACCCGCATCCATAATGCGCGTCGCCAACGTCGTTCACCCATACTACCGCAAATCACATCTATACACAGCGGTGCATTTCTTCCTACACACCAAAATCATAACTTTCATTGCCTCGGCGACAGTATGTGCGCTTCCATTTATATCTTTTTTTTGTATTATCTATCTATGGTCGCAGCAAAATATTAAACTTAAATGTTGTCAATAAAAGGACAACGAAAAAGGGGAAAAAAACCTAACCATGGCCACTTTAATTTTTACACTGATGATTTTTTATACCATCTTTATTAAATGTTAAAATTAAAGCACATATTTATTAATACTCACAAAATTAATGAAAAACACCTTTTATCAGTTTAATTACAATGAGGAACAACTATTTCAGTCATCGGAGAAGCAAAATCACGCATTTTAATTCATTAATTGATAAACTAAAGTTTTTAAGACAAGATTTTTGTGCATAGCGCAAAGGGTAACAATTATTTTTTATTTTTATAATTTATTTTTATTTTTATTGTTTATAAAAATAAAAATAATTGTTACCCTTTGCGCTATGCACAAAAATCTTGTCTTAAAAATCGTTAGTTTATCAATTAATAAATATTTGACAAGTCAAAACATTTTTCACCAATAAAAATGAAGACATAATTTGTCTCGACGCCACTATTGAGGGATTTAGCCGTTACAAGCCTTCCTCATACTAATAAAGTTGGTTGTTTACAGGTGAAATATAATAAAAAAAACGTAATTATTGAATGAAACACCAGTATATATTGATTAACTTGGCGGGTTTGCGATAAGCCGACGTAGCTCAATGGTAGAGCATCTGACCGGATATTAGAAGGGTGCAAGTTCGAGTCCTGCCGGCGACATTTATCTTTGCTCGGAAGGTTTTTTCAATTTGGATGATTGTTTCAGGCTAATAATTATTATTTATAAAAATAAAAATAATTGTTACATTTTAATTCAGTTAAAGCTTGGTAAAGTTTCAAGTTTTTGTATGGCTTTTACGTTAGGCTTTTTTTTTTTACGAAAAAACCCAAACTAGGAACCCAAAAACCTATTTTATGTCTAATTAATATATTGTATTATATATAAAATAAGTTTTAGGTTCTTAGTTCGGGCTTTTTTAAATAATAAAAAATAACGAGCAAGAAAAATACGTGCTTATATGCATATTTACCCCCATCTTTTTGAAATTCCGTTTTTTTTAATAACAATCAAAGTATCTATAAAGCTCTACATATTTTAAAGACACTATTATGTAAACGATAAGATACTTAATAAATGGAAGATTTTCACCTAGGCGATGCCTTTTGATTGATAAAAAATTCCATTTTTAACTTAATGTAACTTAGTATAAATCTGTACCAAAGCAATGTCTTTTTGGATACACATTTGCTAGTTTTAAGACAAATTTTAATGTTATGTTTTAGAAGTGAAGATTTATGGTTTCTTTTAGAGTTTTTTTTTAAATTATTATACTGTTTGATTAAGAAAAATGTTTAATTTGGGAAACAAATCTCTGAAACTGCCATGTTTGAAATGTTTACCTCCAAAAAGTACCTACTTCTAGTTTGACGATCGACGATCAGTTCCATTTTGATTTTTAAACATTTGAACATTCTTTGTTAAATGCTGATTCTCGGCCCGTTTCAGCTTAGGCTCAAATAGGATATTTGCGCTTAGTTTTTATTGTTTAAAAAATTAAGAAAAATATGTCAATAACATGTCAATAATATGTCGTTTTTATTTAATTTTATTTTTTACTAAAAAAAAATCTATAACGATTTAAAATATGTCATTTTTGATTGGTTCCAAAATGACACGTTCGTGAAAATTTTGGTGTTGACGTCACGCCGACCAATGTCCGTGACAACCGTCTTTCCAGCCAGTGGCGTTATCTTCATCATAATGACGTTTTCGTCAGTTCGAACCGTTTCAGAATGTGCAGTTTTAAATCGTTTTTAAAATCAATACTTATTATTAAAAATATTAAAATTACACATTTTTAGTGCGATTATCAGAATCAGAAATATGAATTTTAAATTTTTCACACATTTTTAACAGTTTCCATAGTTTGTGAAAATATCCTATTACGATCAGTAACAATTTTTGTATCATCATTTTTTTTTATCATGTATGTTATAGAGGAGTCTGACTCACGTAATGTCTTCATTTTTTTCCTAACTAAGAAGTACATATTTTAACATGACTATATGCTTGACAGATAATCACAATTTGATTGAAAATTGAAACGGACCGAGAATCAGTGTCGGGGACCGTTCAAATGTCAAAAATTCAAAATCACTGCTACCTTATGATATTGATGACAAAACACATTGCATCAGTTCCTCTTCTGGCCACCTACAAAGCTAACCGTGTCAAGCTATAATATGGTTACATTTACAGGTCGGCAATAAAAAGTATAAATTCAATTAAGTGGAACTAAATTTGTTAATTAATATGGCAACACCAAGTTACTCACTTTCTCTTTGAAATTTGTTATTTACATTCAAATTTTTTTGATGTTCGAGTTTGACATTTCGTTTTAAAGAAACAAGGCAAAATAACATAATTCGAATATATTAATTTTAGTTTTTTATTATTTATATTTAGATTTTGTTTTATTTTCATTTAACATCTAACAAATGGGTATTTTGAAACATGCATTTCAAAAATACAAAAAATCACATTTTCATGTAATTTTCTTCCTTGAATCCTTTCGATGAATTCCTAAAATCATCACCTTTCGGAAAGCAAGTGCCACTAATTTCAGAAAACCGTTTGGTTAAAGTAAAAAATATGCGCTTGGACCACTGTACCTCTTTAAACTTAATTTCATTTACCTATGAGCCAACTTGGTGTTGTCATTTAAAACCTTTTAAAAGATTGCAGCTCCCTTAATTTTTGTCTGCTATTATGTCGGATTGTACATTAGAATTTCTGTGAAACATCCCAACTTGAGGTTTAATATTTGACCAATGTTTTAGAAAAGTAATGTAAAAAAAAAATTACTGCAAAATTTTATTATAACCTTCAAATTGTGTGTGTGAAAACTTGTAATAATACCACTTGATATTAAAAAATATGCCAACTCTGTTTTTCTTTTTTTAAAATATTTTTGATTTGTATTGTATTTGTACAACTGGTCCAATTCAAATACAATATTATGTTTGTTTAATTTGTATGTCTAGTCTTGTTTTGTTTGAATAAAATTTTATTAATAGCAATAATAATAGTGTGACTTATTTTATAATCTTTTTTAATATTATACCAGCTGAAGTACCCGGCGTTATGAATGGTTTGGAGGGAAGATTTGAGGTTATGATGTGTTACCCCTACCCCTATCCCTCACCCACAAACACTCCTCGTTTCATTAACATTCATTCATACCCGTCTGTTATTCTGACCCTTGACATGACTCGACTCAAGTATTTGATTCACTTGATCGTGTTGTCTTCCTCGACCCTCCGTCCCTTCCTGACTTATTTCCAATCACATTTGCATCATACGTCTCGTTACTTCTCTTCGTTCATCCGCTCTACGTGTCCAAACAATCTAAGCATTCCTTTCTTAATTTTACTCATTACGCTTACGTCAGCCTTGCATTCTTTCTAAATCTCTGCATTTTTCACATGATTTTGCCACATATTATTTTTATTTATTATAAACTAGCTGATGTGTACCACCCGGCCTTGCTCGGAATTATTTATTTTTTGGAATAAAGTTGTGAATTCTTAATTATCGTTTGGGTGCCATAATTGATTTGACAGTGAAAGTAATGCCTTGTGACTACTATTACTATGTTTTTGTTTTATGTGAATACCGCACAAGAGTCCCTACTGCTCCCAACCGTCTGGATCCAGTGAGACTATGGCATCCCCAATTGGGGAATGTTGTGAGGCTGATGGTAGTGGGGAGGGGAAGGAGAAGTGGAAGAGGAAGGTGGGGAAATACCTGGCTATTCAGATCTGGTCATCAAACACGGCTAAATGCCATTTCAAGCAACGTTTCAATTCTGAACCAGGGCGATACTGAGAGTATCTTCCACTCTGGAACGTGCGCAAATATACTATATATTATTTTTAATTAATTAATTGTGAAACAACACAAATTAATTAAATAAAATTTACTTGCGCACGCCGGGATTTGAACCCGCGACCTTCAGATTCGTAGTCGAGATCCTTACCCCTCGACCATGGAGGCCTTTAAATCATCTCTAAACATAAGACATTTGATTTCTTTCCAAACATTTATTTTTTCAAAATATATCTAAATAATAAAGTTCTTAAACATTCTACCCAAACAAACCCTCTTTTGAATATGTAATCTGTGGCTAACCAGAGTGGTATATTTTTGGGCTAACTTCAATACTTTTCATATTAATTTTAAAACATTATAACAACAGTTTTACATACTGGATTTCATTAAAATTACTAAACCTTCCCGGTACTAATAAGAACAAACTGTGATATTTTCAGCGAAACCGGTCAAGTAATTTTCAAACAGACAAACATTCATTTTTATATATATAGATTTACTATTTTAGTTATTCTGTACCATAGCTAAATGTAGATGGAAATATATTGAGTTGCATTTTATTTATTTTTTTGCAGTGTGTGAAAGTCAATTATTGGGGGCTATACTTTACCAATGCATAACAAAATTATCAGGTAATCGAATATGAAAACGAACTAATAAAGAATACTGATATGTTAGTAGGTGAATTTATAAAAAATGGACTGAAGTCCTTTTTGAAGGGGTTATTTAAAAATGGTTGAATAAGAAAGTAAAATTTTAATGTAACCAATATAATAAACAGTTACAATAGTATTCCACCATTTTTATTTTCCTGATGCAATTAGATGTTATTGCATGAGATGAGAACACTTAAATCATTAAAAAACTGTTCTCTTCGTGACCAAATATATTTTAAATCTTCACTCTTTCACATTATATTCTAATTATACATCTAAAATTAATACATTCAAAGCAATCTTTCTTATTGTGGAAAAAACATCTAAATTGCGTGACACTCCAATAAATTATTAGGTAAGTATATAAAAATAAAGCTGGCAAAAGCAACTCTAGAGGCTGAACCTGCAATGCACGGGGGCCGCCGAAGTAGCGCAAGACAGGACGTCTGGAGACGCTCTGCTTTGTCGAAGTGATTCAATTCAATTATTTTAAAAACTTTACAAAGTTTTCAAAAATGTAAAAGTTTTTAATAAACATTACATAACAACATTTAACATGGAGCATAAATTTTTTAAAAAGTAAGTACATTTTGTACCAGCAGCAACAAATCTTGCCATTTAAAAGCAGTTAAATGCTAAATATGTCAATTTTCGAATTGATTCTGTTCAGGTATATCTATGATTCTGTTCAACAAGATTGATAGGTCTGACCCATAGATATACCATTCACGTCCGACCCGAATAAGACAAATGGAACAAGTTTATGTGAAAGATGATTTTTGGAGTGATGTGAGCGATGTGATGAGATTAAGAAAGAAGTTTATAAGGGATGCAAGAAAAGAGTACGTGCTGGAGTGAAAGAACGAAAGAAACGCCTGGAAGAGGAAGAGGGGATCAAAATGACAAACCACTTCCAAGAAAACATTAAACTGTTTTGGAAGGAGGTCAAAAGGTCCCGGAATGGTCCAGAAAGCAGATGTGTGAAAGTGATAAAATCGAAAGATGGAAAAATGCTGATGAATGAGAAAGATATAAAAGAGAGATGGATGAAAAAAAAAGAACTTTGAAGAGGTCTTTGAAAGCAACCCGAGTGATAGTGATTCTAGTTGCGAGTCGGGTATGAATGACGATAGGGTGATTGTTCCCAAAATCAGCATGGATGAAATTAAAAGATCAATTAAATGTATGAAGAATGGTAAGGCTGTTGGTTTCGATAATATTGCTGCTAAATACTTTATAGGAGATTGCCATATAATTCTCACATGGTTATGCAAACTTTTTAACCAGTGTTTAGAGGAGGGTTACACCACATTAGATTGGAGAAGGGCTGTGATCATGCCTCCATACAAAGGTAAAGGGTCACACATGGAATGTGGCAATCACAGGGCTATTAGCCTGCTAAGTTCAGTTGGAAAGCTGTACGGTAGGATATTGATTGAAAGGGTACAAATGAAAACAAAGGATAAAATATGGGATGTGCAAGGTGCGTTTACGAGTGGAAGGGGGTGCATGGATCAAATTTTCTCGTTGCGTATGGTCACAGAGAAGTTTCTGGCAAAAAATCAAAAACTTTTCTGTGCTTTTGTGGATCTACAAAAAGCATACGACCGAGTTTACAGAAAAAAGTTATGGAAGGTGTTGTCCATGTATGGAATGAATACAAATCTTATTCAGGCAATCGCATCTCTGTACGAGGGAAGCGTTGCATGTGTTAGGGCAAGCAGTGATTTTACGGGGTGGTTTGACATCACAAAAGGTGTTAAGCAAGGTTGCGTAATGTCACCGTGGTTATTCAATCTATACATGGATAATTGTATGCAAGAATTGAAAGAGGTGGGCTTGGGCGCAAAATGAGTAGTCTGCAAGTATGTTGCCTGTTGTATGCTGATGATGCAGTGCTGATTGCTAACAGTATGGAAGATCTACAGTCCCTCGTATCTAGGATGAACGAAGCATGTATGAAGAATGAGCTAATGATGAATGTAAGTAAGCCTAAAGTCATGGTGTTTGAAAGAGAGAGTACGAAAACAGAGTGCAATATGGTTGTGAATGATGAATACTTGGAGCAGGTAGATGAGTTTGTGTATTTGGGAAGTATGTTTACGAGAGATGGAAAGACTGATAGGGATATTGAAAGAAGGGTGAATGCAGGAACTCCATTAACGGAGGACTGAACGCGGTTGGCGCTAACAAAAAGTTGTCCAAAGAAGCGAAGCTAGCAGTCCACAATGGAGTGCTGATACCAACCTTGATGTATGGCAGTGAGGCATGGAACTGGTAGAGGAAGGATGAAAGTAGACTGAATGCTGTAGAAATGAGATCTCTGAGACGAATGTGTGGTAAAACCATGTATGATCGTGTAAAAAATGTTGAGGTTCGTAAAGAATGCAAGGCTGATGTAAGCGTAGTGAGCAAGATTAAGAAAGGGACGCTTAGATGGTTTGGGCATGTAGATCGAATGAATGAAGAAAGGAGTGTAAGGAGAACATATGACGCGAATGTGAAAGGAAGAAGAAGCCGGGGACGTCCAAGGAAGATGTGGCACGATCAAGTGAATCAAATACTTGAGTCGGGCCATATCAGAAGTCGAAATAACAGAAGAGAATGTATGAGACCTTGTTTGAAAGTGAATGAAGCAAGAAGTGTATGCCAAGATCGAGTTGTTTTGCGGTCCGTCCTCTGTGCCTACCCCTGCGGGGAAACGGCGTTATGGCTAGTTAGTTAGTTAGTTAAGAAGTTTAATAAATTATTTTCTTTACAGGAGTGATAGTCGGCTTCTAACGCCTTTGAGCATGGTGGTTGTATTCCCCCGTATTGTAAAAACGGGACAGAATATTTCGAAATTTTTGAGGAATCAGTCCTTTTTTCTGAGGATTTTTTTAGCCCCCATCCACCCCCATTTTTTTCGCTTTCGATAAAGAACCGATTCCACATCGACCTCCGGTAACTTGAACCGCTGTGACTATCTCGGGATTCAGGTGTCAACCATCTTTAGTGCCTTGTCGAAGTGATGGGTCCCCGACCCGAATGAGGTAAGGGGAGGAAGATAAAATGAGATGAAAAAAAAAACTGACATATTCAGCAATTGGTCGGCCTATAACACTTAAGAACATGGTGGTTGTAGCCCTTCGTATCAAATGAGAATTATTTGGACCAATCAGGTTAAACCACGAAAAGAGATGGAGTGTTGTGCGTGTGTCACTTTTGTATCAATCTAGCAATATAACAGATAATTTAGTAAATTCTTTAGAACTTTAGATAGTAACCAGCAATGGACTGTATACAAAAACTTTGTTGGCGCAAATTAACGCCATGTTTATTATTACTAGTACTAGAACTTTTATTCGATGGTAAGTAATGATTAATAGTGTATTTATATTTATAACCTATCTATTGTCATACAATTTTGACGTTTGCCTTTCTGTATAATATACTTAAACTGTTATAACAGTGTACGTGTACTGTTGATTATCTTTAAATTATGTTTTGAAGATTTATTTATGGCTTATGTATTTTTTTTTATTTTAGTTGCGGAATCTGCAACATCGGCCGAAGTAAATAAACATTTAGAATTAGGTAGAGATTTCCTTTCCAAAGGACAATTGTCAGATGCTCTTACACATTATCACGCCGCTGTCGGTGAGTTTATATTTTAAATACTATTTTACATCATATCTTCACAGTGACAAGGTATCAAGCCTTCAATTTCAGTCATGAAACAGCCCTTTCAACCCTTACACATTTGTCCAAAGTTGACGATTTTGTATGCAACTATGAATACGTAATGAAATGACTTATTATCGAAACGAAAGGGGAATCAAATACTTGAATCGGGCCATGTCAAGAGTTGGTATAACAGAACAGTTTGAAAGTTTGTATGAAACATTGTGTAAATGTGAATGATGTAAGACATAGTTGTGGACTGTTACATTACAAACAATCGACACGTTATAGAGCTCACAAAGTGGCAAGCAAAAGATACGGTAATTGCCATACTTTGATTTAGTATTAAACTGTCACGCGTTGCATGAGGCCATCTGCTGTTTCTAACCAAATTGCCAAATACGTTTCATAATATTCTCCTGTGTGATCAAAAAGGGTATTTATTCCTATTGGGACTCTGTAGAAAAACACATAATTTAAAAAAAAGAAGAATAATACTCCCAGATTCATAAAAATAAATAAAAAATATTTGCATATGTGGAAATAAAAGAATAGGTTCTAGGTCAAACTAAGAACCTAACAACCTATATTTTAAATATCCATTTTATACAGTTGGTACTTTTGACATATGTCATTTCATACTAACATTAAAAATGGCGTCTATTATTTACGTGTTTTTTTATAAAGAAAGTAAAAAATGAAGTGCATTTTTTGGACCTCCGCGTATGTAAATATTTTTTATTTATTTTTATGTACCTGAAACTATTTTCCTTTTTTTAAAATGATGTGTTTTTCTACTGAGTCCCAATAGGAAATAAATACCTGAAAAAGTGTTTCCATTACATGGCAAACACCAGTAAACGAAACACAGTAAGCACCAGTAACATTTCATTTGTAAATACACGCAAATTACTTAATTTTATACAGATATAGTACAATAATTGTAATCGGGAAACAATCAATGACATTATGAACACTTCGCAAACAATGGAAATAAATATTATTCCATTGTTTCCCAAAAAATTTTAAACATGAGATAGCGAACATAGCAACGCATGAGTATAAGAAAGATAACCTTCTAGCAGTAGGTCCTATCATAGTGTAAGCGAGTAGGCGTAGTGTCATCTCATTTACACCTGTGATATTCGATGCAACTTTGAATTACGAAAACTTCATACGGGCGCACATCCATCGTTTTCAACAGACATATCTTTTAAATGTCCGTGTTTGTCAAACAAAAACGATGTTTGAATTATGAATTTACTGTTAACGTAAGAGTGTTTGTTACTCGTGCCACATTTTGTGTTAATTTTGTTAGACATTAACATTTTCTATATGTATATAATGTCATTGCTTGTTAGGCGTTTTACCCTCTGCCTATGGCGTAATTGATAGTTACTACTATATATATATATATATATAAAAATCAATGTAAATTTGTTTGTTTCTTTGTCCTCGATGTTCTCGAAAATCACTGGACCGGTTTCGCTGAAAATAGCACAGTTTGTTCTTATTAGTGCCGGGAAGGTTTAGAAAGTAGTTTGAATGAAATCCAATATATAAAACTGTTGCTATAAAGTTTTAAAATTACCATGAAAAACAATGAACCCGCCATGTTTTATTTAGGTTAGCCCATAGATATAACACTCTGGTTAGCTACAGATTGCATATTCAAAAGAAGAAGGTTTTTTTGGGTAGAGTGTTTTCAAAATGTAAAACACAAGTAGCTACCTACATAAAACTATATTATTTAGATATGTTTTGAAAAAATAAATATTTGGAATGAAATACAATTTTCAAATAGTTTCTTTGTTTAGAGATAGTTACTTTGGCTGTCAAATCATGACAATTATGGCACCCTGATGACAAGCAAGAATTTGCAACTTCATAACACTTTATTTAAAAATAAAATAAAATCCCGAGCAAGGCCGGGTACACATCATCTATTATAAAATATGTCCCGGGCGGTTTGTGTTTGTTTTCTATATAAATCAACACTTTTCTGAACTTTACGAAATTTTTCACACTTGACCTTCTAAACAAGAGGAAGGTCACTGTCCACGTGGGATTACGAAAAAACACCCCCTTCCCCCTTTCACATCCCTTAAAGCCGACTTTTGGTACTTTTTGATGAAACTTTGTACACTTGACTTGAAAAATACTGGGTAGGGGTAAAGTCAAATGATTAATTTATGGCATAATATTATTTATTTATTTTACAGAAGATAAGGTTATTTGCAGTTGTTAAAGTGTTGATTATAACATTGTTGCTAAACAGAATCATTTCTGATTTATAAATTCAAAAGGAAAAATCCCTTTGATTATTGAATGAAATATAATATGTTTCTGTTAATAACTATAATAATAAAATTTATTTTATGCATTGAAATTTAAACTTTAATCAAACAATCTGGCCAGTGGCGCGCATTCAGAAATTAATCTGGGGAGGTGCTTCTGAGAGGTATGCAATACACCCTAAAATAATGGGGGGGGGTCCCGGGTAGAAAAATATTTTTTTTTACACTACCTGCTGGCATATTTTTATTCCTTGTCGTTGTGGTTAACTGAACAATCTATTGACCTTTCAGACATAAAAAAAAAATATATATATCGAGTGGTCTGTACTCGGTTTTGCAATATTGTGTAGTTTTGTGCTATGACTAAGAACCAAAGGATAGCAGGGTCTAAACAAATCATAATTTTTTTTTATAAACATATGCTAATTTAATTAATTTGAAAATTAACATTTGAGTGACAGTGCATAACACACATATTAATTAGCCTCCAAAAAAGAAAATTAAACATACGTCAATGTGCAGACATCGTACATTGACATATGTGTATTATCACTGGTTTATTTCTTTAAAATGTTAGCAAAACATGACTTTTTTGGCTTCAGCGCCCAAAGCACCCCCCCCTGGGTGCCCCACTGAATCTGACACAAACATATTGTTGTATGTTACGTCAAACGCGTGCCCAACATTTGCACACAGTTGATATTCGCTGCATTAGAACGGATCGCTTCCACCGCTCGTTCTTGTGTTCAACAGCATGGCTGTGGAATAATTTGCCGGCTTCTGTGTTACTCCTTTCATTCCTTCCTTTCCACAAAAAGACACACAGCAATCCCAAAGATGATAGAGACCCTGCAGGAAATTATTACCCTTACCTCCTGTGTGGAGTTAATATTAAAAAAAAATATTCATAATCACTGACAAACTAGTTAGATAAGTAATTTTTTTAAATCAATGTTGTGTACTAACTTAAATTTCAGTATTTAAAAAAAAATTATCTTCATTTTCATAGTAAAATTAATTTTTCAATGCCAGCAAAAATGCACGAAATCTATGGTTTATTGTGTGACGTCACTGGGCCGTCGAATTTGCCGTTAGATTCACAATGCTCGATTTTGTATGCAAATATTCGAGACGTTTTTAATTCTAAAAATTTAACTGTTTTTAATTGAAGGGCACATTGTAAAATGTCCGCATTTCCTCAAGGTTGTTTTTGCAGTGTACCAAATTCTAAAAAATTAACCATAGCCTCACTTTCATTAATTTTTTCCGTCCTAATATGCC
Organism: Halesus radiatus; assembly: GCA_022606495.2. Taxonomy (NCBI): domain Eukaryota; kingdom Metazoa; phylum Arthropoda; class Insecta; order Trichoptera; family Limnephilidae; genus Halesus; species Halesus radiatus. The sequence continues at coordinate 16,836 of JAHDVE020007827.1, forward strand.
GAACCTCATTTTTGAGATTATGTCAAAACAAGAATTAACTTTACTATACATAATAATATATATTCTATTCATAGTAAACCATAACTAAAGATGAGTAATACAATTATGTACTATTTAACAGTGACATGCAGCCCATAATGACTGAAAAGCTATGCCTACCCTAAGAAAAACGAACCATAAAAAGATTTTTTAAATGACAAATTTTAGGTCAAAATGTTTTTTTTTTCCATGATTTTTGTGAGGAATATTGTTTGCTTATTTATTCAGTTGGCCGCAACAATCTGCAGAAATGATAATAAAATATTCAATGCACATTTCATACCTGAACATGAAAAACTACACACAGCCTACCTTCGGTCATAAGGCAATGCACACCACTGCTATTTATAAAGTTTAACTCAAAGAATAATACCAATATGTGTAATTCATAAATAGTTGGTTGTTAATTTTCCTGTGAATATAAATATCATATTTACGTAATTCATAATAGTTTTTTTTACATTGAACAACAATTAATGAGCTTAAAGTCACCCAAATTAAGGTTATATTTCGTCAAAACTAAAAAAAATACATGTTTAAAAAACAAAACAAAATCGACAAATAAAAATGTCCATACTAATCCAAAAACAGAATACCAGGGGTGTTAGTTGAAGTTTGCCGGTTTTACTCATAGATATCGCTAGAGATATGTATACATTTCTATGATTTGGCATCTGTCATATTTTTCTATGGACATTAACCTTCAAAAATACACAAGTTACATTCTGCCAAAATAATAGTGTCATAGTTGGTTACCTCAGTGAATATGTCGAGTTTCGTTCCAAGTAAATCGCATTTGCGGCATTCGTTGCTTTTCTTATTTCATCAAAAGAAAAAAGCAGTTGAAGCTCATCGGTTGCTGGTAGAAACTTATGGTGAACATGCTCCAGTGATTAGAACATATGAGACATGGTTTCGTCAATTTAAAAGTGGAGATTTCGATTTAACAGACAATGAACATCCTGGTGCAACGAAAAAGTTCGAAGACGAGGAATTGCAGGCGTTATTGGATGAAGACCCAACCCAATCGCAACAACAATTGGCCCAAACACTTAATGTGACCCGAGGAGCAATTTGCCAACGTTTAAAAGCCATGGGAAAGATCCAAAAGTATGGAAAATGGGTACCACACCAAATGAACGAGAGACAAATCGAAAAAACCACCAAACCGCCTCATACAGCTAAAGTAGTGAAGAACACTCTCAAAGCATTGAATTGGGAAATATTATCGCACCCGCCGTACTTTCCAGACCTTGCCCCATCCGACTATCACCTTTTCGCATCGATGGGACACTCACTCGCAGAGCAGCGCTTCGCCAATTTTGAAAAAGTCGAAAAATGGCTCGTCGAATGGTTTGCCTCGAAAGAGAATTTTTTTTTTGGAATGGTATCCATGATTTGCCTCAAAGATGGGCAAAATGTATAGAATCCGATGGTCAATACTTTGAATAAAAAAAATTTGAGATTCCCTTGAGAATTAAGCGTTTTCTTCAACTTCAACTAACACCCCTGGTACACCCTGTCAGATGTTCCAAATACAATGGTACCATGATAACAAGGTGTTTTGATGAGATGATTATTTATTCATTTTTAACCCTTATCACTCCATTATTTTTTAATATTTGTTGTCAGCCAACTCTGATTTAAATAATGTCAAAATATTAATTTATTGATAGGCAGTTACAAAAAGGTTATTTTACAGTAAAACAAAAACGGAAAACAGTCAAAATCTTAATAAAACGTGAATTTAAATGTTTTTTATCGAATAATCACAAGAAACAACGTCATGTGTCAAGTTTTAGGTGTGAAAATACACCGCGCGCGCACGTCTTATCTTGTCGGCCGCCAGCCGACAACTGAGTTGTAGCATACAAATAGTGATATCGGCTGGCACCCGACAAAGGAGTGGCAAGGGTTAAATAAGGATTTATAAATTCTACATATAATTATATATAATAAAACTTATGTATTCAGAATCGGCGTTTGCTGATCTATGTGAATATTTTTTTAAGCCATAATGTTTTTCACTGGAGTATCTTATTTATTATTACCTATTATAACTGAAACTACATTTACAAACCAATCAATGAATAATAGAAAATTACACATGCAATGTAGTTAACCAATTAATGCAAATTATAGTATGCCATATGACATGACATCATTCATTTTTACGACATGGGCAACCTAGGAAGTCATTTAAAATATAAAAGCCATATTTAGAATGTATTGTGAAGTGTCAGAATATATAACATTTATTTATTTATTTAGATGCTCATTCGACTTTTACATACAAAGATATACAAAAAATACAAAAAAAAAATGTGAAGAACATATGTACATAATAAGTTTTTAATCATTGAAAATAATATTCCCGAGTGTAGGCCGGGAACACATCAGGTAGTCGACAATAAAATTGGTGTGATATAACTGCTCCATTCATTTTGCAAATTTTTACAGTTCTTAGAGCTCTTGATGATATTCTTCATGGATTCTTTATTTAGTAGAAACTGTGCAAATTTTGAATGTTTGTACAATTTTTACGCACTGATAATATTTCAATCTCAGATAAGAAAGTAAATTAGTGATGAAACTAGGTTACTTAGTGTAAATTGTTGCACGGTGAATCTCGATTTCTAATGTCCTGTTGGTAGTTCGTAAAATTACTTTACTGGATGTATATCACTGAAAGTTTTATCATTATTGATAAGGGGACGGTTTCAGGCCATAGACCCACTGCGCTCAGGGACGTGCTGTCCACATAGGCACATAAGCAATGCCTACCCTACCTTACTGGCATAAAAATAATAATAATATCAGTATTTCTGAAATTATTGCAAGAAATCAATCTACACTTTCAAAAACATGCGTATAGTATTAACTAAGAATCGTAGCTTCGCACGCGGCGCACCGAACACACTACTATAAAGGTGTCAAAGGTGGGCACTAAGCATGCAAAATGACATACGTCATATTCAAATATTGTCTTCATTCGACACATAGAATGTGCATGTGTGTGCGATGCTCATTCAATGGACAACTCTTTTGTGTTAGTGCCTGTAAGGCTGTGCCTTTGGTACAAATTTATTCCCACTACCAGAAAATGTGGCAATCAGTGCCATCTCTTGGTACCTCTATTAATCAGTACAACTTTACTAATAAAATCATATTCTGTTGGCTTTCTTTCGTACAATTGTGTGATCAAAAAGCATTCTTAGTGAAAACTTATCACGTCAAAGTTTTTTTTAATACCAAAGTTTTTCCTACTGCCCCGATTACACATTCTGTGCCACTGATTGTGCTATTCCATTGACAGTCGCCCCGTTCCTTCAGTAAAGTTCACCAGGGTTGTCATTGGGTATTCGGCTATTTTGTCTTCTGGCTCCACAGCGTGTCTTCCACGTATCTGAGCCTTCTTCCTCTCGAAACCGAACATTTTAACCATTGATGAATAAAGAACTCCAGAGAAAAATACTGTTTCTTTAAAAAATTTTTATCTAGATCAGCAAACGTCGATTGTGAATATACAAGTTTTATTATATATAATTATACCTAGAAATTATAAAACGTTATTTTAAAGTGATAAAAAATCCATCTCATCAAAACACCCATCTCATCAAAACACCCATCAATTTGGTTGGCACCATTGCTTTTTCGGCATCTGACGCCACACATATGATTCACACATGGTTGCATATGATCTGGTATTGTTTTTATTTTTATTTTTATCTGGTTTTGTATAGATATTTTTATTTGTCCATTTTGTTTTATATTTTCAATATGTTTTTTTTTTGTTAATTTTTATGACTCTAAGCTATATAATTGTCCATTATAAAAACTATTATTAATGAAAGAAATATGATGTATTCATGGGTAAAACGACAACCAGCCAATTGTCAAATAATGTTTTCATAAATATTATTATTACTTGTGTTTTTCTATGAATATAATATATAATTATGTACGGTAAAGCTAATTCTTGTTTTGACATCCGAATACAAAACCTCAAAATGAGGTTCGGAATATTAGAAAGATGTAAAAAATTATTAAAAAAATTAGTTGGTTATTTATACTTCGGGACATTGCAAAAACAATTTTGACAAGATGAAAATGAAATAATTAAAAAATACTGGTATTTAAGTTAGAATATTAAATGGACAAAAGTTCCTTATTGTTGGGTTTATTTATAGTGCGGCGCAGGGGTGCGCTTCCCGGATCTAAAAGGTTAATAATATCGACATCCTTAACAATAACCTTCAGAAATATCAAACCGAAGTATTGCATAATATCACAAATTAATGCACACATATTGTAGTATATATTGAGAGCATCTCCTATCCCCATCCTATCTTCCCATTTCTGCTCATCTTCCTTAGTTTGCAGTAAAATAAAACTCTCTAACCAACACAAGAAGTAAATAAATAAACAATTTGTTAGTGGCAGAGTTTGCAAATGGATTCGGTTCTCATCCAGGTGTTGTTTATTAAATTTCTCTGTTGGCTAAGTCCTCCATTGCACAAGCAACTTCTTCCGCTTTTAATGATTCGTGATTTCCAGAGGGCGACTCCGGCAACTACCTCACATACTACAAGCGGGGCACGGTTTACTTCGCCCTCGGCAAGGCGAAGTTCGCTCTGCAGGATTTCGGCAAGGTGCTGGAGATGAAGTCAGACTTCACCGCCGCCCGCCTGCAGAGGGCGCACCTGCACTTCAAGCTCGGCTCCTTGACGGAGGCGCAGCAGGACTATTACGATGTGGTGAGTTGGCCTTTATGAATCTCTATCAATGGCTTCTGCCGTTAAGCAATATGAACTTGAAACAGCTTGTATTTGGCACCTTTTGACATTAATAGAAATATCTTTAATCATTGAAGATAATATTATCAACTCTCAAAATGAAACATGAAACCGAGAAGACACAGAAAGAAAAGGTTAACGGTAGCAGCTGGGACTCGAACCCAAGACCTCATGGTCTATCCGGAATGCAGCTACCCCAATCCGTTTCGTCATTTTTATTGGTATCATACTTCGATTTCTAAGAACTGTCAATATCATCCTCAATTAATTTCCATTTATTTTTGGCTCCTATCTTTTTGTCATGACTACAAGATTCTACCCGAATTTATTTGTAATCTTTAGATAGTGTCTCGGATATACCTAACTGATTTTTTTGGAAATTGAAATATAAAAAGTAATATAGAAGAACGGCCTCCGAGGTTGAGTGGTTACGATACTCGACTATGAATCCGGAGGTCACGGGTTCAAATCCCAGCGTGCACAATTTATTAATTATAGATAATATATAGTATATTTACGGCACGTTCCAGAGTGGTAGATACTTTCAGTATCGCCATGGTGAAAGACCACCATTCAGAATCGAAATGTTTCTTGAAATGGCTTTAACAGTGTTTGGTGACCAGATCTGAATGGCCATTTACTTCCTCACCTTCCTCACCCCCATCTCCTACCCTTCATACAACCTTCAGCCTCACAATATACCCCAATTGGGGATGCCATAGTCTCTGGTTGGGAGTAGTTGGGACTCTTGTGTGTTATCACATTATCAGGTAAGACAGAACTATTTACAAAACATAATTTTGTAAATAACAACTAAATTATTACGAAAATAAACATAGTCAGTGAACGGCAGGCCGTGTGCAAAATTTTACCTCGGCACACTACGGAAATATTACACTATATTACAAAATATTACAAAACTTGTAATTATTGTAAACATATAACTTGAGCACTCATGGGGTGGTTTAATCTCTAAATGGCTCTATATAAAGTTAACCAACTATTATTATTTATTCTGTAACAAATATCTTCCTTCCAGCTCGTAGCAGACCCCTACAGCGATGAAGCGAACATTAACTACAATCGCATCACGGAGACATCCGAGGATATGCAGCTAGCTGAGGCGTATTACCGAGGTCAGGACTATCAGGCCTGCGTGGAGCTGGTGCAGAAACTCCTGGAGCTGTGCCCCTGGGCTGCCAATCTGCGGCAGCTGAGGGCAGAGGCCTATATCGGACTGGTGAGACAAGATTTTATTATTAATATAGGTATTTGACTGATACGGATGCAAAATACAATACAAAATACAATGCAAAATACAATACAAAATACAATACAAAATACAATACAAAATACAATACAAAATACAATGCAAAATACAATACAAAATACAATACAAAATTCAATTTCAGAGGCGGGTATGGGTATCGTCGCCCCGGGAACCATTTATTGGATAACCAACACTTCTGCCATAGACCATCCCAAGCGGTTTGTTATGTTTGGTGACTTAGTAGGGGTGCCCGGATTCGTGGGTTGAGTTTTGTTCAGATTTTGGCGGCGGATGCGTCTATCCACCAACTGTGTGGCAGGCTGGATGGGGAGAGGCCGGTATAGAGAGACCCTTTGACCTCTCCAGCCGGATTCTCTCAACCCATCACCTTACACTGAGGTGAGGAGGATGGATTCGTACGTCCATCTCTCTTGGACACACTGACTGACCTTCAGATTCCTACCATGTCGACCCCTTGGAATAACAAGGTTCCATCTGACGCATCAATGTCATGCGATAATTAAGGCTCATTATTGTATAACATTGCCGTGTCAGATGGAACCTTGTTATTCCAAGGGGTTGTTGTGTGGAGTTGTAAAAAGTGTAAAAAAAATATATATAAAAATTTTAAAACTGCAAATTTTGCATGACTGTGTTAACATGCTCACGATAACACTGTCTGTGCATGCCCCTCTTAACCTAACCTAACCTTACCCAACAGCATTCCTCTTCTTTTTTTATTGCCCCATTTGGCCGATCTCCACTTACGCGCTCTCTCTGTTGGGTTAGGTTAGGTGAGGGATTTGCACAATGCGATAGTGAGCATCTCTATACAGCCACTCAAATTCTATTGTATTTTGCGTCTTTACAACAGTCATATATCGTACAATGCTACATTTTAATGCAGTTTCGTAGGCGCAAAACTAATTTGTACCCATTAAACTTCTTGATACATAATTGTTGCTCTCCTTTCCATAAGGAATTATTTAACCCAAATCAAACATCTTTAATTTGTAACATATGTATTGTGCAATTTTAGATGTAATATTATTATTTAAATATTGTGTGATAGCTGACAGTAATTTTGTAATTACTCAATGTTGTTTTGCAAAATGATATTTTTGTAAATTGTACTGTCTTACTAGATAATGAGTTAATGTTATAACATAAGTATTTCCCCCAGAATAGCTACTATTCAGGGAAATGATTTTTTCTCCCTTAATTTATATTTTTTAAAATTACACGAAGAAACCCAAATATATTTTTCTGATTTTTTTAAATATATTCATAAAGCTAAATAAATGTCCCCCGCAATGAAAATAAAATATAATGATGTTTTCTTCTAAATTAATATAGTACTGTGACATTGAAAATCAGAATTATTTTTTGATAGCGCTTCCACAACGGTGACATGCTTTTTCACAGATAAAATAAATATGTTTGCACGTGACAAAACTACAAGATGGAATAACATATATTATTTCCTTGCCAAGCGAATAAAATATATTTTAGTTTGCTAGGAGCATTTTTCAAGATTGAAAATACTATAAAATCTAGTTGAGTCGGGTGCGTTGCTAGTGTGTCCGCTCCAACATTGCTGGTACACTACGGGTTAAGCACTACATATTTGCTTTTACAATATATTTTCAATGTTATTATGTTTCGTTATACATACATACGAGATTAAATTTCATATATATTCCTAATCTCTCTGAACTTTATGATTATTTTATGAGAATTACATAATACATTTTCATGTTGACTTCACTTATCCTTCAAAATGGGTTCATAATATTGCATTGTGGCAAATGAAAATCTAATATATTTTTAAATCATTTAAGTTAATATTAACAACTCTCAAAATGAAACATGAAACTGAAAAGATACAGAAAAGAAAAAGATAACTGTAGCAGCTGGGACTCGTACCCAGGACCTCATGGTCTATCCGGGACCTTGCGCTCTAATCCACTACGCTGCAGCTACCCCAATCCGTTCCATTATTTTTATCAGTATCGTACTTCGACTTCTAAGAAGTGTCAATATCATCTTCAATTAATTTCTATATATTTTTGGCTGCTACTTTTTTATTATGACTACAAGATTCTACCCGAATTTATTTGTAATCTTTAGATAGTGTCTCGGATATACCTGTGATTTTTTTGAAAATAGAAATATAAAAAGTTATACTGTAGCAGTACCTACCTACCTTTCCATATAGAAGAACGGCCTCTGCGGTTGAATGGTTACGATCCTCGACTATGAATCCGGAGGTCACGGATTCAAATCCTAATGTGCGCAAGTAAATTTTATATGATTAATTTGTGTTATTACACAATTCATTAATTAAAAATAATATGTAGTATATTTGCGGCACGTTCCTGAGTTGTAGATACTCTCAGTATAGCCCTGTTGAAAGGCCACCATTCAGAATAGAAACGTTGCTTGAAATGGCTTTCGAGACCAGATCAGAATAGCCAGGTACTTCCCCACGTTCCTTTTCCCCATCTCCTTCCCCTCCATACAACCTTCAGCCTCACAACATACCCCAATTAGGAATGCCATAGCCTCTCCCGTTGGGATCAGTTGGGTCTCTTGTATAGTACTCACATAAAAAAATCATGAAAGTAATCTTTGTCATCTTCAATTAATTTCCATATATTTTTGGCTCCTACCTTTTTATCGTGACTGTACGATTCTACCAGAATTTATTCTTACAAATCTCGACCATGAGGTTCCTGGGTTCGCTTCCCAGCTGCTACCGTTTCCCTTTTCTTTTCGATTACGTGTTTCATTTTGAGAGTTGTTAATATTATCATCAATGTTTAAAAATATATTAAAATGAGGTTTATAAGCTTATAAGCTATAAAAAAATAATTTAATGGAATTTAGTACATATTGGTATTTTATTTTCTGCCAATTTAACCTAGCAGTAAGATTATCTTTTCCTCCGGTATACAGGACGTATCAGCATGTACCCAACAGACTTTAACCACCGATTCCTGAGCATATTTGAAGTTAAAAAAAAAAAAGTAATTTTGCTAGACGATGACATTTAAAAAAATTAATTAAAAACAAGAAAAATATTTTTCCATTGGTTGGTATTAGACATGGGCAGATTCATTATCATCCAGTAGTGAATTGATTCAGTCAGATTCACCTAGTCTTGTCAATTTATTCATTTAATTCATTCCTTTAATTCATTCATTGAAAAAAAAAAATTTATGCGGATTTTTTCACATTGCAAATTGCGCTTGCGTTGGTAATAACATACTTAAAAATAAAAATAAACACGAAAATAACAATCTTACTCAACTAGATAATAAATAATACAAAATATGTGTTTACACCTCAAAGTAGTAAATAGTGGTTTCGTTTTTAAAGACAATATTATGAGCGAAACAAAGATGCACCCTACCGAGTACGGACTACTTCGGAAATTCCCATCCGGCTAATGGATGTGACGGTTTGGCCACGCTGGGACTAACACAAACAGAATCGCCGCGGGCATTGAGGAATGAATTAGGAACTTCTGACTAGTGTCTCGCAGTGACTTGACTAGCTTGCACCCTGCGGACCCAGTATGGACAGAGTCGATATTGACGGACTAGATGCGTAGTGACAACGACATCACAAATGAATATGGAATACATTTCTTAATTCCATAATTTATGGAATACGGACTGCGAAAGCGAATATATTGCATGGAATTACAGATTGGCTGACCAAAAGGGTTTGCCGCTGCGGACAATGATGTACAGGTTTTTATGGATTGCGGCGCCGGATTCTGTACTTTAGATGGGAGTCCTGCACACTGCACAATATCTCTTAATAATTATGGTGTCGTGTGTTAAATAATCGTAGGGTTGCACGGCCTAAGCTAAGGAATAAAGAATTAATTCCGTGTTAAATTGAGAATCAGATCGGGTGTATCACGAGATTGAATTTATTAATTTAATTCATTCATTCAATTTCGTCCATGTCTAGTTGGTATCCCTTATGTTGATGTTCTGAAATGTCCCGTGTTCCAGGGTGACGTGTTGGCAGCCGTGTCGGACATCAGATCCGTCAACCGGCTGCAGCAGGACTCTACGGACGGCTACTTCAGGCTGGCCAACCTGCTCTACTCGCAACTTGGCCATGTTGCCGACTCGCTGAAGGTATAGGATATTGAAATTCTTAACAAAATATTTTAGGAGTATGAAAATATTTACCTTAAAAGTTAATATAAATTTATTTATTGTTTTATTAGGAAATCAGAGAGTGCCTGAAGCTGGACCCAGAGCACAAGGACTGCTTCCCGCTGTATAAGAAAATCAAGAAGATCGACAAGTTCGTGAACGATGCGCAGGCGGGCCTGGAGGCCGGCGACTTCAAGAAGTGCATCGAGTCCGCCCAGAAGATAGTCAGCAACGAGGAGGAGGCCACTATGGTCATTTGGGAGGCCAAGAAGATGCTGTGCGTCTGTAGCAATAAGGTTGGTGAAGAGATTTAACTTAATGACCCTCAATACAAACAACCCCAATTCAGCCGGTCTTAAGAGATGGCCTTGGTCTTATGGTCTTGCCTCCCGTCTTATTTGATGAATTTGTGAAATCTTTCCGCCTTCATGCAATATTAAACTCTATATACTGGTGGAAGATGCTACATTGTCCTGTGGCCAACATATAGGTGAAAATTGCATTCCATTGAGCTTCATATGTTTAAAATTATTACATAATTCAGTTTGATGTAAACAAATATTGATTGATATAAGTTAATTTGTACTATACAACTAAACCTTTGTCAAGATTCAATCGATTGGTATGTTACACTTGTTTAGTTCTAAAATATTCGTTTAACCGTAGAAATTTAAAAATTAATTTTTTCATGCACAGAAGCTAATTCGGTTTTGGTATGGAATGCACTGCGGCCACGGCTGACTCGAGCGTTCATTCTGTGGAAGTAAAAATATAAATCCACTATTGAGGACTGTTAAAATATGTAATTCGAAACATATAGCTTATGGGATGACTTTCAAAAAGCAAAAGTACATGTCTGGTGCATTGCCAGGGGGCTCTGTAATGTATCAGTGAATACATAAAAATAAATACATATTCAATTTATTGGAATATCTTATTGAAGCAATAATTAGATACAATAATCATACAGAAATTTAGCACCCAAAAATATGAGAATTAATTGAATATAGTATTGGTAATTCTTAAATTGAAATATCATAGCTCTCATAGGTCTCATTAGCTCAGTGGTTAGAGTGTTGTCCCGGTAAGACAGAAGTCCTGGGTTCGGTTCACAGATTTAAAAAATAATTATTTATTGTGACACTTCACAAGAGTGGTGCCCCTGTCTGTACGGAGGAAGCACAGATAGGAGTACTATATCGCCACCCGGTTGGCAATGTTGGGACGCAGGTCAAGGAGGGGCTGTAGGAAGGGATTTGTTGAAAAACCCAGATTAAATGTAGAAGGAAATACAGATGCCGGTAGCTCATTCCACATACGAGCCAACTTACATAAAAATAGTCGGCAAATCGACCCATTCTTATGAAGCCAAGGTCAACTGTAAATGGGTGTCCGTCGAGTTTCACGCGCGTGCACCGGCGTGGAGGAGATCAACGCTGCTAGCTCCTTCTAGTAGGCACTATTGAAATATCTGTAATGTTTTAAAATTAATATGAAAAAAATTGAACCCGCCATGTTGTATTGAGGTTAGCCCATAGATATACCACTCTGGTCAGCCACAGATTACATGTTCAAAAGAAGAAGGTTTGTTTGGGTAAATATTTTCAAAATGGAAAACACAAGTAGATATATTTTGAAAAATAAATGTTTGGAATGAAATATAATTTCCAAATGAATGTTTCTTTGTTTAGAGATAGTAATAGTCGTCACAAAGCAGGGCCGGGTACACTAGGTTTATATCAACAGATACAGAGGCCGGGTACACTAGTAACTAGTTGTTTCTGTCAACAGATATGATAATGATTATAAGAGTATGTTACGTCAAAGATGTGTGTATTTCCTACGTATTTTAAATTAAAAGTATTGTCTAAAATCATTATTGATACCACAAACCGGCATCAAAAGTGTAAGTGTGGTTTTCATTGTGTATCAAAGTTTAATTTATTCTGGTCAAATGCCTACATTAATTACGAAAAAAAAAATGTTATAAAAAACAATAGTCCATTCTTTGGTAATAAAAAATATCAAGTCTGCGAATGGCATACGAAAGGTGGTAATATATTGTCAATGCCTTTTTTCTATCAATCTTATTATATACCCTTGATTTTATCTTCAATAATTAAAAAAAATATATGTTTTTAACTTTCTTCCAGGATGAACAATGGACTCCTGCCGTAACCCACTGTCGGGAAGCCATTGAAATGATGAAGGACATCAACCTGTACTGCGAGTTTGCCGAGGCTCTCATAGGACTGGAGATGTATGATGATGGTAAGCCATTCTTGCATACTCTTTCTTCGTAAGTCGTAAGTTTGCTTATAGGCCTCCCTGAAATGTCAGCTTTGGCAGCTCTCATTCAGTTCAAAGCCGTCGGGTCTCTTTAGGTCGTCGTCTCATCTGTAAGCGATCTCTGTTTCTCTTTCCCAACCAAGCCTCTGAGGATTGTGATGGTAATGTAACCAAGCTTTGGCTTACGTGGCATTGTATATAAAAAAATATATATCTTTGTACGTATATAGAAAAATCGCCTTATAAGGTTTCCACATTTCAAAATAGTTGTAAAAGGTTTATGCATATGTACTATTATATTGTGAATGGTGAATACTTGGAGCAAGTGGATGAGTTTATATATTTGGGATGTATGTATAAGCGAGATGGAAAGGTTGATAGGGATATTGAAAGAACGATGAATGCAGGAAATTCCATTAACAGATAATAGAACACAGTTGGCGCTGACAAAAAATTGTCTAAAGGAGCGAAGCTGGCAGTCCACAATGGAGTGCTGATACCAACCCTAATGTATAGCAGTGAGACATGGAACTTGTAGAGGAAGGATAAAAGTAGACTGAATGCTGTAGAAATGAGATCTCTGAGGTGTAAATCACATGAAAAATATTGAGATTTGCAAGGCTGATGTAAGAGTAATGAGTAAGATTAAGAAAGGGACACCTAGATGGTTTAGGCACGTAGAGCAAATGAACGAAGTAAGGAGAATATATGATGTGAATGGAAGAAAAAGCGAAAAGGAGTGTCTCCAAAGACCGGGTAATTTTTTTAATTTAATCCAAACCAAATTTAATAATGTCATTATAGAATCATATAAATAAATCATCCCAACGTGGCTTAACCACAGTTTGAAAATGGACTTAAACGCCGAAACAGCTGTCACAAAAATAAAAAAAACTAAAATACTCGCAGAACTTAGTAATAACATTATTAAATTTGATTTAAATTTAAATATATTTTTTTAAATGGAGTTCTATGAATTAAACACGAAATCAATTAATGCAATAATTGTATTATTGTATCTTTTCAGCTGTTCATAAGTACCAGGATGCGCTAGCAATGGACGACTCGAATCCTCGGGCCAAGGAAGGAAGACAGCGGGCGCAGAAGCTACAGAAACAAGCAGAAAAGAGAGATTATTATAAAATACTTGATGTTAAAAGGTTGGTCATCCATTCACAGAATAATACATTAATTTCCCGTATTTCACTTAAAACAGGCACTCTCGACACTTAAGAACAGTATGCGTATATGTACATATAATATTATTGGTTTTATTGTATAGATCGGCGACGAAGCAGGAGGTGGTGAAGGCATACCGGAGAGCGGCGCAGAAGTGGCACCCGGACAACTTCCAGGGAGACGAGAAGAAGGTGGCGGAGAAGAGGTTCATTGACGTGGCAGCTGCCAAGGAGGTAGGCACATACTCGTACACCTTTTTATTACCAAACTTATAGACACCTAAAGCAATCATCATGAATGCTGGATTTATGGGCAATGTTTAAGATAGTGTCTGAAAGAAAGGTGTTTGGAAATAGTTTTTTACATAAGTAAGTTTGTAAATATTTACAGTGAAACTCTCTTATAAGGTTTTCCAAGGGACCGAAAAAAAAACTTCTTAACTGGGTTTCACTCTACCAAACGACCTTCGAATCAAAACTGAAGAAGCACTATGTATTCCTATCGCATTAAACTCAACTCCATTCCCTACCACCCTCCCTCCCTATTCCCTCCATTCCCTACCATACTATCCTATTTGAAAACAGTTTTTTTTCTTCTTTAAAAATGGGTATATTCAAAAATTTCACGTAAATTTTTTTTATTTATTATAGTTATCTGTTGATAATTTTTATGTAACGTGAGAATGTAATTTCACATGTTTAGAAAAAATCGATAATATTAATGTATTGTGTAATTTTCTCACCAACATAAATAAGTCAATTAATCATATGTGAGTATAGGTAATGTGCATAAATAATCTAAAAATGACAAACAATGTACAGTGAAACTCTCTTATAAGGTTTTCCAACCGTAAAAAAACTTCTTATGTGGGATAAACTGGGCCATTTTTCAAATTCGTGTTCAAGGGACCGAAAAACCAAACTTCTTAAGCATGAAAACTTAAGTGGGAACTTCTTAAGCGAGTTTCACTGAACCTACGATTGCCTGTATTTATGGTTACTCACCCAAAAGAAGCTTAAGAAGAAGTTCTCTAGAAAGTGAGGAAAGCAAAAACCGGGGAGCATAAGGTAAGCGAATCTCACTTTTAAATATTTTTTCTGATTCTTCCAGGTTCTGACGGACCCTGAAAAGCGTGCCCAATACGACGCGGGCGATGACCCTCTGGACCCGGAGAACGGGCGCGGCGGCCAGGGCGGCAACCCCTTCCACCACTTCCACCACGGCAGTCCCTTCCAGTTCAAGTTCCACTTCAACTGATGCACGCCGCGCACCGCATGCCCGGTGACCCCCGCCAACCTCCACCCACCCAACTCTTGCCGCGCCACCATGAGCTTCGTCGACGGCCAGCTCGTCATGTCGCTGCCGGAGAAAACAAAAGCGCTCAGCGTCATAGATTTGTTCGCCAACAAACGCAGCCGAGGGTGGTTTTTTTCTTTCTATTTAACGGCGTGTTTTCTCCCTGTACTTATAAAACTGCAAACATAAACAATATACAAAAAAGAATCTAAAGTTTACCACCCGCGTGGCAATTATGTGCAAAAATGTACCTTCCCGATACTTCAAAAATTAATAATGTGCTTTAAAAAAAATTGTCTAAAGTTCACTCTCAGTGCAAAATGTACAGTGAAATTCTCTTGCAATTTTTTCCAAGTATATGTATGTACTTATGAAACTTCAAAGAAAATAATGTACATTAAAAAAAATTGTTGATTTTTTTACCGCACGGCAATTGTAATGCAAAAAGATGCAGGGATATTCTCTTATAATGTTAATCTTGTGGGGGTTCCAAATTAAGCAATTTTATAATTTAAAAGAATGTAATTTTGTTTTATGTGGAAACCTTGTACGAGGGTTTCACTGTGTTGAATTGAATTTAATATACCTATCATCGGCACAGTGCACAAAAAGTGTAATTCAAGTGTTGCGTCAAGTTTTTAATATAAGAATTAAAGCAACGTAATTCCTATTGATATTGATGGTAATTTATTTTATATGATTTTAGTATTGTAATTAATTCATCTTGAGAGAGGCGATAATGTTATATTCACATAAAATTGCACTTTACACATTTGTTCACTATGCCATTGATATGTATGTGCATCATCACTGTGATTTTGATTATTGAGCTTGGTACCTTAATTTGACTTTACAGCTTTCGCAAAGGACATTGTTCAAAATTTGGAAAAAATCTTATTTCGCATTTCGTGGAAATTGTGGTGTTTTACGCTCTGTATGTTCTTTTGGTTCTTTGGTGCAAGCGAATATACATACATACACGTTGGTTGATGGCGTCAAATATCGGCCGTGATACTACTAGTAATTAAACAGTCATAGATTTTATACAAATCCCAATTATATTTATTGTTATTTTTTTTTTGTCAACTCTTTGCAAATGTATTTTTTGAGAATTAATATTATTCTTTTATTGTGTGTTTCAAATCTTTTCGAATGGATACTAACAGTAAAACCTTTGGAAGGTATATTTTGGTGTTTTTAGTTTTTCTTTTGTCTATGTTGAATGCGATCTTGAAATAATATTAGCAAATGGTTCCTTCTTATTGTATCTCAAGAATTTTACCGTGTATTTAAAAAAAATTAATACGGGATAGTATCAACTGTCAAACTTTAACGTATGATTAAAATCATGATATTTTTCTCTCAAATTCTTCCCTCTTATGAGAGGATTTAGGATCACGGGGTTCTATCTCTGTTTTTTTTTTGCATAATATAAGATAGAACCCTGTAATTTAAATCCCTCCTGCATTCAGTTGCAACACTGACACATGCATATGTGTTTTCTATACACAAGTTTGATGCGTAAAAACCTAAATGTTAAAGAATAATGTTTCACAAATGATTTTTTTATTTCACAATGTTGTCTCATATGTTGACAGTCCCAATGAACAATGTCGAATCGCAACTTCTTATCAGAGCTATTTAAAATTTCATTTTTACGTGTTTAGAGTTTCACGTCTACATTTTTATTGTTTTTGAGATAAAGAAATAATAGTATTTTTTTTTATATTTTGCATTGTTATTTCATTGAAAAAAAGTATTATCGCAACTCCTACAGCTCTAATGCAAAGTTACCAATTTGTACATCTGACATTGTTCATTGGAATCGTCGTATGATACATCGAGGCTTGCACCGACGGATTGGCGCTCAAAGGGTTAAAAAGATGGTTCTCATTAACATCTGTTTAAATATTCACAATTTAGCTTTGAGGACGGGACTTGATTTCATGTGTTGCGAATGGGTTAGAAAAGGATATTAAAAAAATAATTTCAATCAGATTTGAAAGCAGTTTATTTCTGCATTTCGCCGAAGTATACATCAATAAAAGAGCTCATCTGTGACAATCTATCGCGGTTTAAGAAAAAAATAAACAGTACAGGGCTGATATTTTGCAAATAAAAGGCTCGCTGACTAAATGTGCGCAATAATAATAATAGATTTAAACAAATTATTGTCTAGTTTAACTTACACCGAGTAAATTTAATGATAACATAAGATGGTTTATGTTACAATAACCTGACACTTGGTTTCCTGTGCCATCAAATAGTGTTGTTGCTAGATAATATAAACAAAAGGAGATATGGCATAGAAGCGTGTCGACTGTCGCTGTTGAACTACGACCAAACTGCACGGACTATCAAAGCGGTGGGGTCAGTGAAAGTTACGTGTTTGGTGCTGTGCATAGATGTGATTTGCAGTAGTATGGGTGAACAATGTTGGCAACACTTTCGTGTGCACAGTTTCGTAATGAATAATGATTCATGGCCCATCTCCCTTGTTTCTATTACCTATAGTTAGTGCTATACTTCAGTTGACCAAGAACTACTTTGGTTTGTGTAAGTGAAGTGAAGTGGAAGTGGAAGTGAGTTGTTCTTTAAACAGACATTTTTTTTATTTTTAGCATTATTCTTATAGCAGAAATACATTTTTGAAAAAAAAAAAAAATGGCAGAAGTAACTAATGTTTAATCATTGAACATGGTAATATCATCAACTCTTAACTTTTAGTGCGCCGAAATTCCCCATCGGATGCGCAAAATTTACTTCTGTTGAACGCCGGCGTATCCGATTGGCAATGTCAAAAAATCGTTTCTCTGAATATAAGTAGCTATTCTGGGGAAACTATACAATTTTTATAACGTAACATTATCTGGTAAGACAGTACAATTTACAACAACATTATTTTGCAAAAAACAAGTAAGTTATGAAAATAGAAAAAAGGCGGGCCGTGCGCAAATTTACCCTCGACACACTACTGGAGTATTAGACGCAGGGCGTTTCAAAGGTCAATGAAAATATGAAACAAATAAAGACACAGAATATGAAAAATAGTAACGGTAGCAACTGGGACTTGAACCTAGATCCTCTAGTCTTACCGGTACATGTGTCTCTACCAATTAAGCTATTGAGACCTAATTACATTTGATTATTTTTATCGTTCTCAAATTCCTAATTTGAATTACTAGCACTATCCTTTATTAATTCCCTTTTTTGGCTGCTATCTTTTTGTTGTACATAATTGTAAAGTTCTACCTGAATACATTTGCAACCTGGATGTTTCATATTTTTATTAAAAGTTTTTAATATTATCTCCTTCAATGATTAAATATTATAATGAGGTTTATAAGCTCCAGTAAGTTATTCCTAATAAATTAAGTAAATAATGTATTAAACTTTGGATATAGAAACAAATAATATTATCACTAAATTTCATAATTATTTTTTAAAAGCTTTGCTTCTCTGAAAGACTGATTTAATTCTTTAAGATTACTTCAAAAGCTCCATCCTAAAAGCACAAATTCAATATTATCCATAGAAAATTATATAAGAAATTTTAATAATATAAAATTGTTTTTTGGCATTTTTGTTGTTGTTTTTTTTTAATACTAATTTTGGCTACGATTTAACTAACAAAGTCATGATTGTATTTAATTTGTAAGATGATAATTTTGATTGTGTAATTTTATTGTTATGAAAATTGCAATTTTTGGCCTCTAACTAAGCATTGAAAGCTAATAATTATTTGAAAACAACATAAAAATAAAAATAAATATCACATATTGTAATAGGTAACAAATATAACTAAGTACATATGAAGGTGGCGACTGACTTGAGCATTCGCTCTTTGTGAATATTCACCTGAATATTTGCCGAATATTCGTTCATCTCTAGCAATGCTCACGGTGCCTGAAAATTCAACTCAGCCTTGCTACGATGTTCACCCAGCAGTGACATGTGTCGAATAGCGAATATTATAAATGGATTCACTAAAAGTCCGGTTGTAGCACGCTCGGTGCTCGCCGGCGAGCGGCTCGAGTCGCTGTATTGACATGGCGAATATTCTTGAATGTTCACAACGAGCGAATGCTCAAGTCAGTCGGCGCCGTAACACATTTTATTTATTATTGTTCAATTGTATTTTTTTCCATTCCGTTGTAGATAATATATTGTATATAAAATAACATCACCTGATTCCATTTCACAATATTATGTACTCATATTTGAATATGTGTTTTGTGTAATCGTATTATAATGCAGAAAATCTCTTTTTAATGAAGCAGTAATATGCATGTAGCTCTCAGACAGTGATTTCTAGAATTTTCACGGCTTTTTCTGGCTAGAAATTGGAGGTCAATGTAGCTATTTAAGCACGTAATATCGCTTGCATCATTGGAGCTTTGAAATATACAATGAACTGTAAAAAATACGGCAAGATGCCATATTTTTCAATTAAATTCTATAAATACATGTTATATTACGTAATTAAAATTTTGTAGTTGCCGCTAGAAAATTATTATGTTTTGAAATATCAATTTGAAATGGAAAATTAATTTTCTATGTAAATGCCTAAGTTTTATAGAAAATTTGAAGCCCTTATAGCTTGAACAGTCTGTGAAAACTATTGTATGCCGGTATGATATGTACAATAAGGTTACAAAACAGAAATGTTACGACATTGAAATTTTGTTGGTTAAAATATTTTGGTATTTACATATTAGGTTCTTGTATGACATTTACAACACAATAATGTTCTTTAAATAAAAATATCTAAGCACCATTTTTCTAAAAAAATACTACATTTATATTTTGTCAGTTGTCTATAAATTACAATCTTTCAAATTATATAGATAAGTGGACATAAATTTGAATCTCAGTAATTTCTGTATGCGAAAGAAAGTAGGGGACGAGTTAAAAATATATTTTTTTATTAGAGCAAGAGATTTGTATGTCCATATTTATCAGCATTTGAATAACAACTACAGGGATTTGAGTGTACTCATTCCTTTTCAAGCCTATTTTGATTTATCTTTTTCTTCCTTTCGCATGCAGATTTAACTGTTCCATAGAACATCGTTGTTGGAATTTTTTTTCTTCAATGATTCTTTGTATTTATTCTTCCTCATTATTTTATGACCAAAGCATTGGAGAGTTTTCTTCACTTAGCAGTAATCATAATGACTTCCCATTCTTTGTTTGGAACTCTTTCCATCTACATATACGTTTGGCACTTTAGGGTATATCCATATTTCAAATGCATCCAGTTTGCAAGTGGTAGCTTTTTCAAGGTCATCTTTTACGACGAAGCTAGCTTTTGTCAAGGTCAATTTTTCCGATGAAACTAGCTTTTATCAAGGTCAACTTTTCTGATGAATCTAGCTTTTATCAAGGTCAACTTTTCCGATGAAACTAGCTTTGGTCAAGATCAACTTTTCCGATGAAACTAGCTTTTGCCAATGTTAACTTTTCCGATGAATCTAACTTTTGTCAAGTTCAACTTTTCCGATGAAGCTAGATTTTGTCAAGGTCAACTATTCCGATGAAACTAGCTTTTGGCAATGTCAACTTTTCCAATGAATCTAACTTTTGTCAAGGTCAACTTTTCCCATGAAGCTAGCTTTTGTCAAAGTTATCTGTTCCGATGAAGCCAGGAGGTGATATTTCCAAAGTAATGACATGAAAAATTGTATTGTCCTAGTACAAAGTAATTGACTTGATGATACTTAATAATCTATTGTATTATTTTGAGGCGTTATATTTTTATAAAATATTCGTAAGGCCATCTCTAGTTCAATGCAGTACCTTTAGGTGGGACTTTTATCAGAGTGTACGTATGTTTAGTGATTGAATATGTTGTAAATACTTTTATTATGATTTAATAAAATTATATTGTTTCTTAATCATTTTATTATTCCCCAAATGTGCACCCATTTTCAGGACACAATAACAATATAAATTTGTTTTTAAAGTGATTGTTTAAATCCTGCTTAAATAGTTGCAGAATAGCTATCATTTAAATAATAATAATGAACACGAGAATCCCATTGACCTCCCATTTCTAAGAATATTGCGAGGTGAAAGGAGAAGGTGAAGGGCTGGAAGTACCTGGATAATTCACATCGGGTTACTATCAAGCAACAATTTGATTCTGAATGGTGATTTTTTACAAGAACCATACTGAGAGTCCCGAGAAGGGAATTGCAACAATGCGTGCAAATGTTTGTTACTGAAAAATAGATAAATATACATACGAGGTGTGTTGAAAAGAAAAGGTGAATTTTCGTGGGCTGTGTACATTCGATTATCGAATTTTTTTGTTGTTATGTCGGTACACATATGTTAGCATTATCAGCCATTTTGGATTAGTGGTTTGTTTTTGACAACTGGAAAGGTTAGTCACGTTTTTGTCTGTTCTTCGATTCTTTACTTTTGAAAAAAATGGATCAAAGAATATGTATTGAATTTTGCGTTAAAAATGGAATAAAGTGCTCCAACACAATTAAAATGTTGACTGGCGAGTACATTCGGCGAGTCTACTTTGTCTCAAAAAAGTGTTTATAAGTGGTACAAGCGCTTTATAGAAGGCCGAGAAGATGTTAATTACGATGAGCGTCCTGGAGTTGCAACCATGTCAACAAACGAAGAAAATATCGAAACAGTGAAGAAAATGGTTTTGGAAAATCGTCGAATCACTATTAGGGAAGTTGCAGAGGATGTTGGCATATCAATCGGCTCATGCCATGCAATTTTCTCGGATGTTTTGGGCATGAAACGTGTGGCAGCGAAGTTTGTTCCGAAATTGCTAAATTTTGAGCAAAAGCAACGTCGCATTAGTATCGCTCAGGAGTTGTTGAATGACGTCAACGACGATCCAGATTTGCTCAAAAGGGTCATAACTGGTGATGAAACGTGGGTATATGGTTATGATGTCGAAACCAAGGCCCAATCATCCCAATGGAAGCGGCCAGAAGAGCCAAGACCGAAAAAAGCACGCCAAGTTCGATCAAATGTGAAGGTTTTGCTCACTGTTTTCTTCGATTATAATGGCATGGTGCATCATGAGTTCTTGCCAACAGGTCGTACGGTTAATAAGGAATACTACAAGGAAGTTATGCAACGTTTGCGTGAAGCAATACGGCTCAAACGATCGGAATTGTGGAAAAACAAATCATGGATTTTGCATCACGATAATGCACCAGCTCACACATCAATGCTTGTTTGTGATTATTTGGCCAAAAACAACACCATTCACCAGATTTGGCCAAAAACAATCATGCCTCAACCGCCGTATTCACCAGATTTGGCTCCCTGCGACTTTTTCCTATTCCCGAAACTGAAGAGACCAATGAAACGAAAGTGTTTTGCCACAATTGATGAGATAAAGTCAGAATCGAAGAACGAGCTGATGGCCATACCGATGAGCGCATTCCAGAAGTGCTTCGAGGATTGGTAGAAGCGCTGGCATAAGTGCATTATATCTGAGGGGGATTACTTTGAAGGGGAGAAAATGGATATTGATAAATAAATAAATACTTTTCGAAAAAATTCGAAATTCACCCTTTCGTTTGAACACACCTCGTATATGGTAGCTGACAGATGGTTTGAGTTTGTTTTCCGCAGTGAGTACCAACTTAGTCCCCTTTCAACTTGACATATTATGTCCAGTGAAAGGGTTCGTTTTATAGCTTCAGTAAAAATAAGATAAATTTGATATGTATAATAAAATGAGGTAAGTACGGTCTGATATTTATTAGTAGACAAAAATTAAGGGCGCTGTGATCGTTTAAAGGGTTTTAAATAACAACCATATCCAGCCGGAATGACGTTGAAAGTAGAACTGATCGTCGCCATCATGTAGTGGGTCGCTGACAATCGCCTCGGCTAGCTCAGTGGTCGGCAAAGTGCGGCTCCCGAGCCGCATTCGGCTCTGGCCTCTCAAGTGCGGCTCTGGCACAAAAATCCACGAGCAGGCGCAACAGTCAACGTAAGAACAACCAACCGCGGTTCGAAATTTCGTTCGTACTGCGCATACCCCACCCTCCCGCCTTCATTGCATCACCCCGCGCACGGCTTGCAGCTACGCTATGCCAATTCAGTACATCGCAGACTGTCTAGCTGTGCGCCCGCGCATCTGAAATATTAACCCTTTCACACCGCTAGGTAAAATGACTATTCAGCCAAGCTCATTATCACCAATTTTAAAGAACAAAAGAGGACAAGTAGGTATTATTTATGTATTTCATTTATATCTATTCAACTTGCAATAGTGCATTTTTATAAATCAATGATGTAGAATGTAAATACTGTACTATATAACATTACAGAAAGTAGGTGTTGATCAGTTTTTATTTTATTTTATAGGTGGTACACAAACCTCAACGCAGGATGATAGTAAATATGTACAAAAAATTAATACCTGAGGACCCTAATATGTCGCAAACATGTGCCATTCACTCAATTTCTGAGCACACTGGTATTGGTGTACACACCGTAAAAAATACATTATTATGATATGTCAGAACTGGTGAAGTTAAATCTCCAAATAAAAAGAGACAGCGACTGAGCATATTTACCAAAATTGACGAATTCGATAAAAATGCCATTCGATCAAAAGTTCATTCCTTCTATTTTAATAAACAATATCTGACAATCAATAAAGTTTTGCAGGCAGTTAACGACGATGATTCCTTACCAAATTTTAAATGCAACACTTTCCATAAGATAATAAAGGAATTGGGTTTTCAATATTGCAATCGAAAACGTGACAGTTTGTTAATGGAGCGTGAAGACTTAATTCTTTGGCATAGAGATTATTTACGAGCTATCGAGAGACAGCATAGGGAAGGTCGTTCGATATACTACCTCGACGAAACTTGGATTAATGCAGGTAATGTATCAAATAAAATTGGGCCGATAATACCGTTAAATCGAGACGAGACGCTTTCGCACGCGGCCTTTCCGTGGGACCCTCTAATCCAACAGGTAAGGGAAAACGGTTAATGGTGTTACACATCGGAAGTGACGCAGGATTTGTTCCGAACGGTCTGTTAATTTTTTAATCTAAAAAAAATTCTGCAGATTATCACGACGAAATGATGAAGATTGTTGCATAGTAATGGATAATGCCCCATATCATTCTGTCAAATTAGACAAGCTTCCAACTAAACAGTGGAAAAAAGGTGACATTATTAAGTGGCTTGAAGAAAAAGGGAAGTAAATGTTGACACGACAATGATCAAAGCGGAATTGTTGCGGGTTGCCAGCTCGTACAGGGGGATATATGACAAGTATGTGGTAGATGTCACTGCGAGCGAAGCAAACAAAACTGTGCTCCGATTACCTCCCTATCATTGCGAATTAAACCCAATCGAATTAGTGTGGTCGATGGTAAAACACCACGTAAAAGTCAACAATACCTCCTTCAAGATAAGTGATGTGAGAACACTCATGCAAGAAGGAATCTAAAAAGTTACGCTAGAGCATTGGGGTAATTTTGTTCGACATTTAATTGGTAACGAACAAAAATTTTGGAATGTCGATAATATTGTTGATGAACTCGAGGACAATAATGATGATTCGTTGGCTTTTGACGTTTCAAATGAATCATCTGAATCATATTAGTTTTTTTTTTAATGGCAATGATGATATTTTCAACTTCGGATTAATTCCTTAGCAGATTTGATGAATCTGATGCCACATAAAATGCAATATGTATATTGTAATACTATCACCATCATTATGTAAATGCGTAAATCGTGTTAATTTTTTGTGCGTAAGTGGGTAATTAAAATTAAATAATATTAATTAATTTATTTAAATAGTGGGTGTGAATGGGTTAACGTCTACACAAGTGACGGAGAAAGTGGCGGGGTGAAGGGGCGGGGAGACATGCGCGTCCGTAGGTCGTTCTAAGATTGGATTGACTATACAGTGGTCAGAGCTTATCGTGTCTGTAAATCGCGGGCGCCTTTCAAAGGTACCTTCCTGAAGAATAAAGTTGTCTTATTCTCCATTCAGCTGCACATCTAATAGGTATTTTTGTCATCAATTTAAAAATTACAGTAATTTTGCATTGATGGCTTTTGAAAAAATATAATTTGGAATATTTTTATAGGTGCCCTCTTTGACATGTCTATCAAAAAGAAGCAAATAAAAGCGGAAGATGAAAACCGTGAATTTAGAGTTGAGTGGACCGAGACTTTCGCGTTTATTCGAAACTTAAATGACCATCCGACATGTCTTCTTTGTATGGAACAATTCGCGCATAACAAGAAGTCATATTTGGAGAGACACTTCACAGTTAAACACACGTCATTTAGCACTAAAAATCCTGTCGGTGATGCAAGGAAGAAAGCATTTGAGGAACTTCTGAAGAGTCAAGAGACATCATCCTCTGTATTTAATAACTCGATGCAATCTTCCAACAATATTAATATGGCAAGTTTTGTTGTTAGTTAAGAGATTGCTAAGAGGGGGAAATCGTATACAGAAGGTGAATACATAAAAAGTTGTTTTATAAATGCACCTGAAGCGTTATTTCGAAATTTGAAGAATAAAGTAGATATTCTAAAAAAAATTAAAGATTTTCCATTGTTTACCAAAACAATGAAAGTTAAACAATTAAAATGTCTTCGAATATAACCATCTAGCAAATCGAAGATCTGAAATTGGTTTCGGCTTTATCAATACCAGTTGACGAGTCTTGTGACATAAATGATACAGACGTGAATATCAAGTTTGTAATACCCTCCGTTTGCGTAACATCAAACCGGTACAAAACTCAGTAGAGACGCGACTAGATACAAAATCTCCACTGGGTTCGTGCATCTTCGATGAAGAAACGACTTAGATACGATCCTCTATATCGAACTCGTACGAAGTACCTGTCGGGCCCACACAGACGGCCCGACCACAACTCGATGGAGACGCGACTTAGATACAACTCTCTATCGAGTTCGTGCAGCTTCGATGGAGATGCGACTTAGATACGACTCTCTATCAAGCTATGTCTGCACAATGTTAAATTTGTGCAACGCCCGATTTCATATTTTATCCGATGGAGACGCGACTTAGATACAACTCTCTATCGGGTTCATGTTTGCACAATGTTAATTTGTGCAATGCCCGATTTCATTTTCATCGATGGAGACGCGACTTAGATACAAATCTCTATATCGAACTATGTCTGCACAAATGATGATTTGTGCAAACGCCCGATTTCATATTTTATTTCATATGGCTCTCGATAAGCGGAGTTCCGGGCGTGGAGAAAAAGAGGACGGTAAAAAGTGCACGTTATCGTCTTCGTTTTTCTACGCTCCTGAATGTCGTTTTCATGCCGAGCCGCTACTGGCCACTAACGGGACATTTCTCCGACCCCCGCCACTTCTACGGTCGCTCCCGGCGACGGTCCCGAAAGCTAAGCGAGCCCCCATTGGCTGGGCCCTTGCGATCCACAAAAAACTTGTCAAAAATTATTGTTCTATCAAAATTATCTGTTTTTGTAAGCGATTTCCGCGGCTGTGGTGACTGATCTAAATAAACGATCTATTCTGATCTGTTCATTAGCACCCGCGGAATCGAATAACCTTACTCAATTTATGTTTTTACAATGCATTTTACTGTAATTCGGCGGCAAAGTATCAACTGTCCTACTTTGACCGCCACGACATTTTTTGTAATAATTTTGGCTTCTTTAATAAAAAATAGGTGAAGATTGCAATAGGCTCAATTCAAGCAGGAGATCGAGGTTCACATCCTAATTTTTTGATTAAGTCGATCCAAGATTGACAGAATCTACGGCAGCTCGCGAAAAATTCACGAGTTCAAACTGCCCGATACGCCAGCTCCTCTCAGCACGGTATCGCACCGGAGTACTTAAGTAACAGTTGCAATTCTAAAAAAGTAGAGTATTCTCACGGATTCAACACCTCTTCTGCCTACTTCGCCTGCATCTTCACCCGGCCTGAAAACCGATCAAGACTTTTTCTACACCTTCACCACCTCCTTGCAAGAAATCGTTTGCCTTTCTCAAGGCATTTCCCCCCCCTCAAGGCATACACCTTCCCCCTTCCTTCCTAACCTGCTCTGAAGCGTCGAAGTGGCCAGCATCATCTTCTTCTTCTAAACATGCGGCAAGAGTTTACAGATCTTGTCCCGTACACAGAGCATGTTTCGCTTTTCACAAGATTTAATTCTCATACAGGTCCTAAAGAAGAACTTTTAGGATTATTGCCACTCAAAGCTTAAACACGTGTAGAGGATATTGCATATGCTGTAATTGAGTGCATGAATAAACATCATATTCCACCTGATAAAATTGTGCCGATTTCAACAAACGGGGCCAAAAGTATGACCGGCGTAAGAATAGGGTTTGTTGCTATTTTGAAAGAAAAAAATAATGACGAAATACTTGCTTACCAGTGAATCATTTATCAAGAAGCGCTTTGTGCGCAGACATTTCCAGAAGAAATTTGTAAAGTTATGGAATTGGTGATTATGATTATTATCGCTAATTCAAAGATTTTTTATTTGAAATGGAGTGAATACACTGATCTTCTGCTTTATAACAAGGTACGTTGGTTATCAAGAGGTAACGTTTTAAAACATTTCGCGTCACTATTACCAGAAATCAAAGCATTTTTCCTTGAGAAGGGTGTTCACTATCCAACAGTGCATACAAAACTTTTATTTCATGGTAGACGTTACGTCTCATTTAAATCAGCCTAATCATAAACTACAAAGGAAAGGAAACACATTTTTTTCGATGTTAGAAGAAGTCATTTCATTTGAAAACAAATTATCCCTTTTGCTCAAGATTCTGAAAGGGAAAAATTGATTCACTTTCCGAGCTTGTTGAAGCATCGCCAAGAAAATAATTCCTCCATTGACAAAGACTATTTCAAAACAACCATTTTAAATATGAGGGAAGCATTTCTCAGCAGGTTTCATGAATTTAAAAACAGCAGAGCGACCTTAGCATAGATATACCATTCACCTTTGGACCTAAGCATGTGTCAAAAACCCTCTTAATGCTACGATAACAGATATGAATTTGTCTCCTTTTGGCATTGACATTGGTAACTTTGAAATACAATTTCTGGATTTAAAAAAAAAATACAAGGAATTATGGAGCTCTAAATTTGAACGTCTTTATGTTGATTTGGAAATACTGGAGAGGGAATAAATGTGAACTTAGTTCACATCACAAGTGGTCTGCTTTCTGGAGAAGGAAGACATGATCATGTTCAACCCCTGGATTAGTATGACTCTTATGATCAGCTGAAAAAACTCTTGTTTGCTCTTCTTTTCCTTTTTGGTTCTACATATTCATGAGAACAATCTTTTTCTAACATGAATTTTATCAAGAGTAAACCCAGAAGTCGTTTTATTGATGAGAACCTGGAATCGTGCCTAAAATTAAAAACAACAATACACAAACGTGACATACTCAAACTTTCCAAGGAGAAGCAAGAACATTGTTTGCATTAAGTGTTTGACATTGTCTTGATTTAAATTTATGGATACCTTACTTTTATACTATTTTTTATCAATAAATAAAATCATTATTAAGTACGAAATCAAGTTTTATTCAGTATACCCGTAGGTCTAAAATTATAATAAAGGTTTACTAAATTGATATACAGATTTGGCTTTCAATTTTTTTTTTAATCGTTGTAATGTACATATTTGTCTCTTTGGTGAAAAAGTTTGCCGATCATTGGGCAGCTGATGGCCCATCAACGGCCATCATGTAGAGGGACCATAATAAGACAAAGTGAGTAGCTTGGTGTTCACAGTAACGAAAAATTTTAATTCCATTTTATTTAATTTTTACTTTTTATTGCTTTTTATAAATAAAAGATAAAAGATAAAAGAGATAATAGATAAAAGAGGTGAAACAAATTGAATAATTCAATCATTATGGTATTATGCAATATCCTAGTATAATTAACCTAATATTTCTGAAATTACAATTACCAAGCAAGTAAAAATAAAAAAAAATTACTAAGCATTAGTGTACTTTTATAAAAAAATTAAGGAACATCTCTTTAAAAAGGTGAATTTATTTTGTAACAAAGTGTATACGTTTTTATCAAGTAACTTAAGAGTATTTCATAAAATTACTTATTAAAGTAAAAACCTAGCAGGTAAAAACAACCTAAAAATGTAGAAACTAAATTCGTTTTTATAAAAATTTCAAATATCGTGTTTTTTGATACCATAAAGAAAATACGGTTTTAAATGTTGTGTAAAAGTAGATTATATTAAGAGACCATAGAGAAAAACCACAACGCCATAAGCGCCATCTGCCGGGGTTTACTTTCTTTCGCTTTTGATAT
Organism: Halesus radiatus; assembly: GCA_022606495.2. Classification (NCBI taxonomy): domain Eukaryota; kingdom Metazoa; phylum Arthropoda; class Insecta; order Trichoptera; family Limnephilidae; genus Halesus; species Halesus radiatus. The sequence goes on from JAHDVE020007827.1 coordinate 46,222, forward strand.
CGATTTCCGGTACGTATATTCCGTAAACTGTGATATCTAAATAGGTATTTTTGTGAAATTATAAGTGAAATAAGCGAAATATTTATACAGATTTGTGCATAATATTAATTTAATGGTGCCGGATTAGTGTTTTTGTAAAATTGTTTTCCCTAAACATAGGATGTTTCTCGATTCGAGACGTCAGATTCCTAACCTCTAAAAGTTCCGAGTAAGTACACATGTCACTTCGTTTCTGATTGTTTTTGTGGTTCTTTCAGCAATGGCCGATGCGGCAACAAGTAAACCCAAGCCGGTGAAGGCTCCCAAAGCCGCCAAGGCCCCAGCGCCCGTGGTAGAGGCTGCCTCCAAGACAGTCAAAGTTGCCAAGAAGAGGCACGGAAGGCTGTACGCAAAGGCTATCTTTACTGGATACAAGCGCGGTCTTAGGAATCAACATGAAGGCACAGCCCTTCTAAAGGTATGTTACTTCACCATTTTATCAATTGCTTAACATTTTTCGATAAACAAGCTGCTTGAAATGATGTTTTGACATTTGAAACCTGAAGGCAAAAATGCTCTTGTGGACAAACTTTTTACTGATCATGACAGCTTTTTTCATAATATAATTGTATCTCTTTCCCTAAAATACGATTTTCCATCGTGTTTACTAACTGGTCTAGTGATGGGATATTTATTTTGAGGTTAACCATTCCATCCAATTTTCGAAAATAGTTTTAATATGTACTGCCTACCCACCGATTCATATTTTGAGTTATTTTTTCCTCAATAAATGATATGTAAATAGAGGATCTTGGATAAGTTTTTGGAACACATCTTTCATGGATTGTAACATAACCTCACACCATGGAGATTATTCTTAATGTCTAAATATAATATCAAGTTACTTAAAAATCCTCATACTCGTCTAAGAGATGACCCGAAGTTTTTGTCACATCCTGGAATGACAAGAATCTATAGTTTTACTTAGATGGCTTGGCACCCAAACGTTAGAGTTCAAATTAATTTACGATTTTTAATATCTCCCTTCTGTAATAACATCGTTAACCTGCATTTCGGGCAACTAAATGTTAAATCGTAGCTAAAATTTCCGGTTTGATGTAACCAGACCGACCCCGGAGTCATTTTTATTAAATATGCATATTTCTTAATGCGTGCAAAATTAATGAAAAACACTTTTTATCACTTTAATTACAACGGGGAACAACTATTTCAGTCACCCGCGAAGCGCAAAATCATGCATTTTAATTCAGTTAAAGCTTGGTGAAGTTTCAATTTTTTGTATGGTTCTTAGGTTAGGTTTTTTATTTACGAAAAAAACCCAAACCAAGAACCTAAACACCTATTTGACGTCTAATTAACATATTCTATTATATATAAAATAGCTTTTAAGTTCTTAGTTTGGTTTTATAAATAATAATGAAATACTTGCTTTTATATGCACCTATTTTTTAAATATTTCTTTTGTCTGCAAGTATGTTATTGCATTCTAAAGAACCCCTTAATATAAATTATGATTTTTTATATTCCCACAAAGTCTATTACGCACGGTGTCTCCTGTTATTGTGATAAAATTAAACAATTTTGGTAATATATGCTCTTCGACATAATACATGGCTTCGTAGGATATTTTGTGTCAAATGTTTTTACGAGACATGCATTTTTGAGATCTGTCATTTTAAAATCAATCAGTGGTAATTTTCATTTTTTGTGTTTTCTCTAAAAATAAAGCATGAAGAAGCATACTTTCCCCGATTGGCTCTTTGGTATGATTCTTGTGTTAAAATCAGTAGTCTAGTGGAAAAATGTGTTCGACCTGGCATTTCAATACAACTCGGGAATGTTATGAGTTTTTTTGTGATGAGCTTAACACAAATCCGTCGATGGGTCATTATTATGGGTGTTTCTTTTTTCTTCGCAAAACCAAAAATGTCATTGCAATGTTTGAAAATATCAACGACGGCTGTTTATTTTTATGCGGGTTTTATTTAAGAGATGATTTTCGATAAAGTCCTCCACACCAATCAGCATGGTTCCATATGCGAGCAATCCAATTGTAAATAGTATTTGTGTTGGTAGAATCAGTGCATTATTTATTTCATTTAAGGATGTAAAACAGGCAATATTCCCAAAACTTACGTACATGTATGTTTACAAAGCAATACTATTTAAAAAGTACATACAACAATCATAATCTCGCAAAAATTACACTAAACCAAATTAAAAACAAGTGAAAGATCGATTTATGAAATTATGACGGATTAACTGTTGAAAGCACTGCGTTCTCACATTGAAACTTTAAAAGTCTCTCTTTAGTGCTTTAGATTGAAATCATTCTTTATCAATTAATATCATCCACATTCCCCATCGCTCGATGTATCACTGAAGTTCACACTGATGAATTAATGTAATTTTTAGCAAGATGAATAATAAAATAAATAGTAAATGGTGTAGTTATTTAGTGAATAAATTTATAATGATCGTTCTCAGTTATGATTGATATCATACTGCTTTACTTTACTATTAACTAATCCACGGTTTTGTGATGTATTCTAGATCGAAGGGTGTCGCTACAAGGACGACAGCGCCTACTATGTGGGCAAGCGCTGCGTTTACGTGTACCGTGCCAAGAAGCGGACTTGTGTTCCCGGGGGCCCCAAGGGCCGCAAGACCAAGGTGCGCGCCATCTGGGGCAAGGTCACCCGCCCGCATGGAGGCTCTGGTGCCGTCCGCGCCATTTTCAAGAGGAACCTGCCTGCCAAGGCCATGGGACACAGGATCAGAATCGTAAGTACAACCCACCTGCTTACTAACTGCCCTGCCGATGGGAGTCCTGTTCAATGGAGCTATCGGCGATGTTTAAATAGCATATTGACAGTTGAACTGGTCATTTTAGTCTTATCACTGGCTTGTAGCCTTGAATGGCCCAAATCGTTCTTTCACTCTACAGATAATGATGGAATGGATACAAGATGAACCATGAATATTAACAAATCATTACTAGATGTGGTGTGTCATACAAATAAGTATGACAATTTTGAACTCTGTTGTCTCGCCTCAAAAGTCTAATACGCTTTGCTTCAAAATAACACAGCACAAAGTTAACCCCAAACCGAATGATGTAATTTGATAATGTCATAGGAAACCAGAAAGGCACGCGTCACAAGTTTGTTAAAACTTAAGAAGCCAGCTTTATGTGCCGCGTTGTGTGCAAACAAACACATTGTCACAAATCCATACAAACGGCTAGAAGAAATTTTACAATTTACCAATTGTTAGTTTTTTTAAAATCCTTGCTCAAAACGATCGGTGACATACATATTTTTAAAAATACAGGTGTTAAATTGTCAATAATGAAGTCTGATAGTCCCTATCTAAAATATCAATGTCTCAATTTTGTGTTTGAAAAATGATCTCGATAAAGTTAGCCACTTTGTTGATGCAAACTTGCTGGATGAGAAATTTGCTTGATGTATATCAAGAAAAGGTAACGACTAATGCTTCCTGCGATCTTTTGACTACGAGACAATGCACTTTCTTTTTGATAAATGTTTTTGGGAACCGATTCACTGTTTTTGTAAAAGTAATGTCGCATTTTGGAATGAACATATATAAAGTGTGGAAAACCTCTCACGGCTGGGCGCGGGAGATTGACGTAGCTGACATAATGCCAGCAACATGTACCTGTATATGAACCTTGGCGTAGATATATGGCCGCAATCGCCAAGATTCTCAGTTGTAGAGTATCGGATACTTGCATAGACTTCTGTACTAACACGTGTCACCAACATCGTTCACCCATACTACCACAAATCGTATCTATGCCCAGTGTCACACTGCCTTTTTTCTACCTGCACACCAAACGCATAACTTTCATCAGTCGCTTTGATAGTCCGTGCAGTTTGACTGTAGTTCAGTGACAGTCGATACGCTTCTATGCTATATCTCCCTTTGTTTTAATTTATGGGGAGAAATCATAACAGAGATGTCAGCGGTATTCCTTTAGAGAGCATATTGACCAGTTGACTAGGTCTTTTTTTTAGTCTCGGCACTGCACTCTGGTTTCTGATTTTTCGAATCACATTTTGGCTCAGTCAATCCCTGCATTTTCTTAAAAAATGTCATCCTGTGTACCATCAAGGCAGCATTTGTTAAAAGATTATTCCACTATTGACTCTTGGATTTTGCTCCAATCAACTAACGCCCATTCTACAGACCGGTGTACAGCCGGGAAACACGCCAAACATGCACCCAACATTTCCACATGTGTGACATTTGCCTCATGAGTATGGATCGCTTCTATGACTTGTTCTTGTGTTCAACATCTCGACTGTGAAATTATTTCCTGGCCTCTGTTTCCTCTCTCCTAACAACATGGGTCTCTTCAAGATCCAGGTTCACTCCTTCCTTTCCTCAAAAGACCCCCCATAGAGCTTTTCTTACATCGATTATAGGTAATGCTTAGAATTCTGAGAAGGCAAAATAAGGAAAATACACACTTCTTTGTTTCATATTTTTTAATTAATAAGATTTTTAAAAGTGTGTTGAAACTAGTATGTACATATTTAAGAAAATTTACCTGAATATATAAAAACCTTTGATTAATGTTTATTTTATCTCAAATGACCTCCTTTCTAATAAATAATATACTAAATGATGCTTTTGACATTTGAAACCTGAATAAATAATTCTTGTGGACAAATTTTGGACTGAACATCGACACCAAGCAAATAACTATTCATTTTACATTTGCAACTCGACTAATCAGTTGTGTTTCTGTCTTTCCAGATGATGTACCCATCGAGGATATAGGCGCTTGACATGTAATTAATTTTATAAGATTAAAAAATACACAAAAAAAATCTGAGCGTGTCTTTTATTTAATATAATATCATTTATTTATTATAATACACCCTATATAGGTTTTTACATATGTATTTAGTTAGTTACAGTAGTCACACAGGAGCAAAACAAATCACATTAGGTACATAGATAAAATAGATAGCCTTCATGAAATACAACAACTAAATATTTCACTTGTCTCACGAACAAACACAGGAATAACATAGTGTAAGTACCATTCCAAAAAATTAGCTACAGAGGCGAATATTCAAAACATACCTCACATTCACTGATACTCATACTTTAGACACATATCTTAATAATTGTTGAGGATGTATGCAATAATCATCTGTATTTGTAGTCCGAACAGTTGAAAGTATCTTCTGTCTGAAAATGTATTACCTTCTGCGTGAAATCTAGGTATAAGAGAATTTTTTAATGACTCGGTCCTGAAATTATTCTTACAATTGAATAAAATTTTAGATTGAGTTGTTCTAGTTGAAATATTAAATTTAATTAAGCTGATCACATCAGGGCTGTCTGTAACACCATTAATAGTTTTGAAAATAAAAGTTTGGTCAGAAACAAGTCTTCTGCCTGAGTTTAATTTTAGTTCTTTCATTAAGTAACTGTAATTTATAGTTCCAATAAGTAATCCGAGTTTATAGTTAACATATCTTGGATATTTATGTCTAACTTTTTCAATGGAGACAGTGAATTTTATAGTGAGGGGACCATATAGGAGAATTATATTCAACTTCACTATGACCTAAGGAAGAGTATAATAATTCCTCAAGTCTGGCATTTTGGAGAATGAAGCCGAGCATTTTTAAACCTTTATTAGTTATTGAATTGATACGTGTAAAAAAATTAAATTTATTATGTATACACCACTGCACAATGGCATCTTCAACTGGGATATGTTGCGAGGCTGAAGGATTGGAATTTTTATTTTATTGTCTAATTACACAAAATACATAACATGAAATGAAATAAACAAGGGCTATAGAAAAAGAACCGCACATTCATAATACATGAATGAAGCGGTGACAAAAATATACATTTGAGAGAACTTTCTAGTCAAAGCCTGACTAAGGTTTTGGCAGGGTCCATGATTTTAAACATACTAAATGATATCTTTGAGGTTTAATTTCGTAAAACCTGACAAAAATCATTTAGACTGCTACCAAACTTTCAAGGGCTTGATAGTTAACAAGTCTCGACATTCTGGACAGTGGAAAATGGTATCTGTAATTAGTAGTGTTGATTGAGGAAAAGCAATTTTTTCAGAGTCTACGGCAAGGAATGTTGAACTGGATGAGTTGCAGCAAAGGAGGTGAGTCAATAATAAATGAATTATTTTAGAAATGCAAATGAGATCAAAGTCTTTCCTACATTTTTCTAATGTTTGTGGTTTGCTCAATTTCATCATAGGAGGAATCGCTTCTTTCTCGCCCTAATCTCCGTCCAAGAGGTAAGAGAAAGGTTGGGCAGTACCTAGATATTCAGATCTGGTTATAAAACATGGCTAAAGTCATTTCAAGCAATGTTGTCACAATAACAAAACATCAATAGAAGTTGTCAATTTGAAAAAAGGCTGATGTTGTTAATTTAAATATGACTGACTCCTATGCGCCTCATGCAGGCCAATAAGATTAATTATTTGTTCAATAAAGAATGTTGGTATTTTAAAATGTTAATCAGTTCCACCTGAATTAACCCTTCGATTCTAGTCATTCCATATCGGGAACCAAATAATGGTCCTCATAATACCCGTTCTATCTCCCTTTTAAGGTCAGACATGTGTTACAGAAAGAGAGAAATCCAGATCTCACTTTTCACCATATTCTGATAGTAGGTCGAAAGTGGATAAAATTATAGTATATTGGGTGGCTGAAGGGGGTGGTTGGGATTTTAAAAAATCGTTGTCGGCAAACCATCGCTGTATTTGCCACATCACTGTAATTCATCTAGAACAGCATGGCATTCTATATTTCGTATATCTTGAGATTAATTTTGTCTTTGACGTGCAGATAGTGACACCCGAAGAGGATTGTCTTTGTCGCATAAATATACCAAACCACCCACCGTTGTCGTGTCAATATCAGATCTGGGATAGAGTGTTGCTATTGCACACACTAGATTTATTACCAAAAAACAAACATTTGACAGACAAGTATGCGCGCAAATAATTTTTCTTGTGGCAACACATAAATATTTGACAGCTCCAGTGTTGTGGCTTTATTTATTCTAAAATTGTTGAAAATTTATCACAATATCAAATATCACACTAATTTTGTAATAAACGATACATGTTACTTTTATCACTATTTTAATATTTAATGAATCGTATGCTGATAGAAGTGATATATACTATTACACGACAACCCCCCCCCCCTCCCCCCGACACGGGTTTTGATTTGCCAAGGTATCACTTGCGGCCCGCGAAGCTTTACAAATATATGTATGTGGCCCGGAGTCAAAAAAGGTTGAGTATCACTGATCTAGAAGTATCATTCAACAGGAGCAACCGACACATTGGTAGAATTAAATCGGGATTTTCACCACGCATCTCAAATGCCTTCATTTTGTGTAAAATCCTAAGGTTCTGTCACTCCTGTGAAGTGGCCAAATATGATTTATGTGGTAATGGATTTGCTCTTGACGTTTTGCTTTTTTGATCTTGATGATCGTGGATGACTACAAGAAGGTAGAGATGGCCAATATCTGATATCAAATACTGTAGAAATATAAGACAATACCTTCAGCTCCTGACATTGCCCATACATTGAGATGTCAACATTCTACCCTAGCACTCCTAGTGGCCCGCGTTAGTAGAATTGGTTTTTTTTTCGTACATTTTAATAGATTTTTAATTTTTTTTTTTAATTAATTATAGAAATCAATAAATTATAAAATAAGTATTAGGTAACCTGCATATGACTACTGCTTTTTTGTTCACAAATGAAAAAAATATTAAAGAGGCCATTAGGTTTGTACTAAGAGTTATAAGACTCGCCACTCGTCAGTTGTGCTCAGTCTGGTGGATTAGAAAGAGAATAAAACACTTATGTAATAATAATTTTGATCAAATTTCTTATTTTAAACTTCTTGGGCTCAACATATTAGAAAATCTATGAAGAAACCAATTTATACAAATCGGGGCGCTAGTGTAGTATGCTGCCATCAAATTTCGGGAACTGGAGGTATTGTCAGAAGTCGGAATAACATATGAGAATGTACGAGACGTTGTATGAAAGTGAATGAAGCAAGAAGTGTATGCCAAGATCGAGTTGTTTGGTGGTTCGTCCTCTCTGGCTACCCCTGCGGAGAAACGGCGTGATGGTTAGTTAGTTATGAGGTATTATCATATATTTTTGTTGATACCAGGCTTGACAATAACGAACTTATTACTCTATGGAAGTAACCTCTCCTCCTTGGAAAGAAATTTTTTTTTAAACCATCGACTTTTTGTATAAAATCTACACTAATAATGGTCCTGTCTGCATAGATAAGTATATCAAAATGTAATTTTCGTTATTTACATTACTTACATCTTAGTAGGCATAATGAGTTTTCAAAAACAGTACTTGTATAAATTTATGATAAAATTGCATTGACACTGTAGATAATAGAAACAAAAGGAGATATGGCTTGGAAGCGGGGCTACTTTCGCCTAGGTACGACCAAACTGCACAGACTATCAAAGAGCCAGAGTCATTAAAAGTTTTGCTTTTGGTGTATAGGTAGAAACAACAGTGTGGCGCCGTTGTGAGTAGATGCGATTTGCGGTGGGTGAACGATTTTAGTAACACGCGTTGTGTGCTATGATAACAATGGTTCATGGCCCTTCTCCCTAGTTTCTGTTATCTATTGTTGACACGTATTGTACCCCGTTTAGCCTTGCTAAAATGCTTACAATAATTATCGCTGTTGCATACAGTCTGACATTTTATAGTAGACAAAATATGAGGGGGCTGTGATTGTTTAAAACGTTTTAAATGACAACATCAAGATGGCTCCATGAAAGATTGAGTAATCTTTTATAATCGTAATTAAAAAAAAAACATTTTGACAGCTATTTCAAGTGGGGGGGGGGGGGACACCAAATAGTGCATTGAAAATAACTTTTCGTAAAAAATTATATTTAAAATATAGGTTGTTAGCTTCTTAGTTTGGGTTTTTTCTTTCTTAAATAGAACCTATTCTTTTATTTCGTCATATGCAAATATTTTTTATTTATTTTTATGAACCTGAAACTATTTTCCTTTTTCTTAAAATTATGTTATTTTCTACCGAGTCCCAACTGGAAAAAAAATACCTACTTTATTAATCTTTTAGGTGCCACCGAACGATATACCTTTCCGATACATTATTGTACTTGATTGCCACAGAACGATATAAAGCTTGAATCATAAAATTCGTCACGCGTGACCCACCGTTCTAAAATTACATCACATTATTGAAAACATTTGTCTAAAAATAAAAATAATCAAAATAAAAATATAAATATACGTATATATTCATGGATTATCAACACTTCTCCAGCATTTAAAAAAAATACATGTAGCACCTAAAGGGTTAAGAGGAACGGCTGCGCGGCTTGTTCCATACAAAACATAATTTTGGATTAGAGGTCAAAATACTCAACTAAACCTTATGATATATTTTTTAATTAAAAGTTTAGTAAATATCTAGTACGCATGAGAAGTATTTTTTTGTTTGTTTAACATTATGAAATATAGGCAATTAAACAAATTGATTTTTCACGATTTTAGAGGCAACTTTAACAATTATTTGGGAGCTAACGGTGATTTAGTCCACTTTGAAAATATAATGACACATATAATGATAAAAAAAAAAAAATAAGCATTGTGGTGAACATCAAATTAAATTAAAAACGAAAAATTTGCATTGGAACACAAATTTGCCGTACATAATTTAAAATATCGACCCAAAAAACTTTTTTTTTCAAAATGATTTGTTTTTAAATTTTATTTACGTAATCATGTTTACATAGCAAATATGATTATTTAAAAAAAATAATTTTCTAAGTTGCCTCTAAAATTATGAAAATTGTTTTTTTATAATTATCACATATATGTACTTCATAATTTAAAACAAAAATAAATAAAATACTTCTCATTCGTGCTAGATATTTACTAAATCTTTAATTTAAAAAAATATATCATTCACTTTGGATGGGTATTTTGGCCTCAAATCTATGAAACAGGCAGCGCAGCCGTTCCTCTGAATGTCTACGTTTTATTACAAAGCTTGATTCATTATTTTGTAATAAAATTCATACAGGTAATTTTCACAAGAATTAGTAGGTACCTAACTAGTTTTTGGTTCATCAGTTTCTATGTTAGGACTTTGAATCTTCTATAAAAACTACTAGTGACGACCTTTGGGTATCTACCTAATGACTACTGTAGGAACATTTTTTACAATGTTATTGCAAACCTTTCATGTGTTAATTGTGTGTCTAAAGCTCAGATCATAGATACATTCTATGATATCTATGGTCTGAAGGTTATTTATTATGGCGATTCATTGTAAATTATTTGTTTACTGATGTTTGTACCTACCATGCCAATAAATACATATAAAAATTTATGAGTTGCTAATTTTAATTGTAATTATCATCCGCCAGGAGGGCCTAAGTTTAAATGTCAAAATGGCGTTAGTTGCCGATTTTATGACAAAATCAAAATGTGAAGGCACGGAACCTTAAAAGGCCGCTCGGATGGATGTTGACGGAATACATTTTGAACATACATTTTTTGTATCCGTTCCTAAATAAATGCGAAAAAAAAGATAATCTTGTAATCCAGAGGACCTAGCAATATTATTTGGTAACTTCAAACTTCCATTCGCAAAAATGATTAATAATAATAATAATAGTTGGATGATCTGTATAGCGCCGTTTTTGTGAAAAATCACCTCAAGGGCGCTGTATTATTGTAAATTATTGAACACAATTTTATCATATAAATGGTGCGAAATATGGTAAAATATTATCAAAATACGGAAAAATATTATGAACTGAAATGATGAAATATTATAAACATTTTTCAACATGATTTACCTGCAGTTTTTCATATAAGAAGTTTATAATTTTTTTTCCATAATTTGATAATATTTAAGGATACTTCCCCCCATTTATACAATAGGTATATATTCATTTTTTTGTATTTATTTAAAGGAATTTTTTTACAATATTCGGATCATAGCAACTAGAAATTCGATTGATAACAATCAAATAAATAAAATTCCGTATCCTGTGTCCGCAATGTACGAGTATACAATTTCGGTGCCCAGTCAAGAACCCCCTTCGAGGTGGGGGTTCTAGGAAAATTTGACATATTATTTTACTAGTCCTTAATGTACGAGACGAGCTGTGTTTAAAAGAAAATGTGAATTTCGATTTTTTTTCGAAAATTATTTATTTATTCATCAATATCCATTTTCTCCCCTTCAAAGTAATCCCCCTCAGATATAATACACTTATGCCAGCGCTTCTTCCAATCCTCGAAGCACTTCTGGAATGCGCTTTTTGGTATGGCCATCAGCTCGTTCTTCGATTCTGACTTTATCTCATCAATTGTGGCAAAACGCTTTCCTTTCATTCGTCTCTTCAGTTTCGGGAATAGGAAAAAGTCGCAGGGAGCCAAATCTGGTGAATACGGTGGTTGAGATATGATTACGGTGTTGTTTTTGGTCAAATAATCACGAACAAGCATTGATGTGTGAGCTGGTGCATTATCGTGATGCAAAATCCATGATTTGTTTTTCCACAATTCCGATCGTTTGAGCCGTATTGCTTCACGCAAACGTTGCCTAACTTCCTTGTAGTATTCCTTATTAACCGTACGACCTGTTGGCAAGAACTCATGATGCACCACGCCATTGTAATCGAAGAAAACAGTGAGCAAAACCTTCACATTTGATGTACACAGCCCGCGAAAATTCAAAATTCACCTTTTCTTTTGAACACACCTCGTATACCAATTTGGCACTTAGCCGGGGCCCTGTCCCCAGTGGGGACCTTAGGAAAAACCGAAAAATTTCTTTCTGAGTCCTGTACCCGTAATGTGTACCGTGCATCCCAAAAGATGACAAATGCCTAGAGTTGACGAGAAAAAACAGAAGAAAAAAACGACTCCTTACCGGCGCTCCGATCCTTCGTGCTGGATAAGTAGTTAGGTGCCTGTCATTAATTTAATCTTTATCCATTACCAATACAGTGTATTTACGGTGATTTACCTGTAATTTTCCAAATTATACCTTATCTACATGATTATTAAATAAATTGATATTGAGATAGTACCTACGACTTTCTAATCCATAATGTATAGCTTGGCAATAAAATGGAAACGTTTTCTTTGCTAAGGCAAATACCAAGTCGCTAACCATCTTTTTATAAATTTTATTCCTCACTAGAAGGAACTTCAGTCCAATTTTTATTTAATTTTTTATTGATAGTGACTTTCAAACTTAAATACTAATACGAATAGAATATAAAATTATGTACGGTAAAGCTCATACTTGTTTTGACATTTGAAATTCTAACTTCAAAATTGATCAAAACCGATCGCCCATAGATTTGTAGCGTTTTGGCGGGCTTTGAAATATTGAAACTTCGAAAATTATTTTAGAGAGGAGACGATCATGGTTTATTAAAATACAACATATGAAACAGCAAATTAGCATCAATACAGCAGATATCAAATACACTCATATTATTTGTTTAAAAGACAATATAATTAAGAGTACATAGCATTAATACAACAGATATCAATGAGATATACAATCAAGGAGACGATCATAGTTTCTTAAAATACAACATATGAAACAGCAAATTAGCATCAATACAGCAGATATCAAAGACACTCATATTATTTGTTTAAAAGACAATATAATTAAGAGTACATAGCATCAATACAACAGATATCAAGGAGATATACAATCAAGGAGACGATCATGGTTTCTTAAAATACAACATATGAAACAGCAAATTAGCATCAATAAAGCAGATATCAAGGAGATCATCATATTATTTGTTTAAAAGACAACACAAGAAAGAGTAAATACCATAAATACAGCAGATATCAAGAAGATCATCATATTATTTGTTTAAAAGACAACACAAGAAAGAGTAAATACCATAAATACAGCTGATATCAAGGAGATCATCATATTATTTGTTTAAAACACAACACAAGAAAGGGTAAATACCATAAATACAGCAGATATCAAGGAGATATACAATCAAAGAGACCATCATAAACGATCTTTGATCTTATCTTGCTGTTGTAGCTATAAATAACAGTCAAAGCAGGTTGGTATCCAAAAATGTAACGATAGGTACATAATGTAACTAGTGGGCTATACAAACAGATTTCGAAGGTCTCTCTTTTGTAGGACTGAGAAAACATTAACTACATAACTACTTAAACATAATGTAATGGTAATGAGTAATGGAGTAGGTACCCAGTTAACAATCACTACTATTCATGGCAGAATTCATACGCGGAAGTCAAGTTACGAAAAATGCGTGAATATTGTTTGAAATATGATTTTTATTGAGACGAAATACCGAGGAAGCGACTGCGAATGGAAAATAACACAAATTACCTTTCTTTTTGTTAATTGACGGATTTCTAATTGAACGATTACTGTGATAATGTTAACATAATCACCGGTGGTGCAATGCTTTGTTTTCCTGTCTGTTGCATTACTGCATTTAGATAGAGGTGTTCAGATTATAATGATAATTAATGGATTATTTATGTAACGCCGTTTTCGTGAGACTAATACCTTAAGGGGAATTGCTGCGCAGCCTGTTTCATACAAAACCGAAGGATTTTTTTAAATCAAAAGGTATAGTAAATATCTAGTACGGGTTAGAAGTATTTTATTTATTTATTTTTTAAATTATGAAATATAGGTCATTAAAGAAATGCATTTTTCACGCTTTTAGGGATAACTTTGGCAATTATTTGGAGGTTAATTATTCTATGAAATACATCTCAAAATATCTGAAATTTGGTGCAATTTGGAAACCGGTAAAAGTAATTTTGAACCATTTACTTCCAGTACGTATTTCATATAGAATTTAAAAAAATTACAGTTTGAGTGTTATTGTCTTTTGAAAGCTTACACATTTCATAATTACCCCGTACGGAATTCATAGATAAATCATTCTTAGTATTCCTCGAGTTAGCAATCTGCAAAATGTGTATTTTTGGGGGCTGACCGTTAAGGGCGCCCGATAACTTAAATGACGTAATCACTACGGAAAATCTCCAATGAAAATACGAAACAGAAAAATACATAGTAAATAATACGGTAACGATCGCATCTAGTAATCGAACCCAGGACCCCCGTCTTACCGGGACTAGCACTCTAACCACTGAGCTAATGAAACCTTATTACTTTTCATATTTTTTATCAATATCATACATCGATTTAACAACCACCAATTATCATCTGTTTTTGGCAGCTATCTTTTCGTATGATTGCTACGCTTTACCCGAATTTATTTGCAATCTAGATAGTGTCTCGGATATACCTATACGATTTTTATTTGCATAGGACATCTTCTGACGTTTCTAAAAGTCTAGAATTAATTTTCATATGTTTGTAATAACCTATTGAAGGTAATAAACCATATTAAACATAACAATGAGGTTTACAAGTTTCCATAAGTTATTTTATTAAATTTAATATTTATTTATCGTACCTATAACTTATCATTTAGACTTATAATTAATAACTTACGTCAAAATTTATTACTCTCTAGTAAGTCACTACTTACAACTACGATTTATAACTCTCTAGTAAGTCACTACTTACAACTATGATTTATTACTTACTAGTAAGTCACTACTTACAACTACGATTTATAACTCTCTAGCAAGTCACTACTTACAACTACGATTTATATCTCTCTAGTATGTCACTATTAACAACTACGATTTATAACTAGTGACTTACAACTAAGATGTATAACTAGTGACTTAACACTAATGACGCATTTATGACAAAGTTGGTCTTTAAACAATACTGCTATTTGGTTTACAACTGTGACTTAAAACTAGAGACTTATAACTAATAAATTTCAAATACGTATGATGATTATTGCCCGTGTTGTCAGTGGTAGAGTATAAAAAAGTTATAGTAGAAGATTTTACAGTAGCATTGAAGTAGATAATGAAGTAGAAAAAAATATTCGATGTATTTTAAGTAAATACATTTTCTTGGAAGACTAAGAAATAAACTAAATAGAAATACTGAAGAGGTAATTTATAAAACTGTATTTTCTCCACACTTGGACTATTGCTGTACGATATTACACTTGGTCAATGAAGGAAATCTTAACAAGCTGGAAATTATTCAAAACAGAGCTATGAGATGTATCCTAAGGAAAGGCAAATATACAAGCATCGATCAAACGAGAGAAGAGCTTCATTGAATTCTAATAAAAAAAGAGACTGCTGTTAAATGTGTTAATTTTTATACATAAAATTCTGAATAACCAAATGGCAAAATATTTTATGGATGAACTTGTTTTTAATAAAAATGTACATAATTATGAAAGCAGGAATGTAAATAGAATTAGATTACCGTATATGAGAAAAACATAATCACATAACTGCTTAATGTATAGAGGACTGAAAATGTATGATGAGATGTCTGAGAGTCTGAAGAATGAATGTGTTTAAAAATAATTGTTACGCTTACTGTAAAAATATAATTATATAAACAATGAAATGTAACCATGTACGTATTAGTTTATTACTCGTACATAAAATGTAATATGAACTAACTCAATAGATAATAAATAAATAAAAAAATTAAAAACTCCGTCGGACTGGGTTTTATTTATTTATTTAATATCAACGGTATAAATATACCATAAACAATAATTATACGTCAAAGTTAACTACTACAAGCAAAAGAATATAGCACAAATAATTTTAACAGGTAAATATTAAATGTGGCATACAATGACGTCAATAAAGAATAAAAGTTAATAAAGGATATGAAAGTAAAAGATATGCGTACATATAAAACATATAGTAAACTTAAGTTATATTAATATTGATTGAAAAGATATGATAGTGTAGCCTTCTTGTACTTACCTTCCGTGCATTTTTATAGATCCGCCACATCTGCGTATGTATTACTAACTTCATGTAATCTAGGTACAAGCGAGTGTTTGTAATGCTCAATCCTGGTGTTGTTACATTTAAACAGGATTTTGGAACGAGTTGCTCTCGTAGGTATATGGAATTGAATGAGGTTAATTAAAACATCGCTGTCTATACTACAATTTACAATTTTAAACATAAATATGAAGTCGTGATAATTTAAATATTTTTTTATAATGAATTACTTCGGAGTTCCAAATTCATCTATTAACGGCCCTCAACACTAGTAAATAAGCAAATTCAATCGAAGATCTAATAAAATCGAAAATGCTATCAATGTATTCAACCTTAACGCAATGTTTTTCTGCCATTTCAAATGTTTTAAATTGTGATCATTTATATTCGCTAAATACCGTACAGTTAATGACATTTCCATTCTACCTCGGTGAGTCGAATGAATTGAACTCTTCATTTTGGAAATCGAGGAAAAACACGTTAAATAATATATCTAACAATGTACGAGTATACAAAAGATGTTTTATTAGAATTTGCCCATTTCAATTTTTTGGCAACATCACACTCGATAGAAAAATGCATGTTTGAAAAGTTACGTTGAAATAACTAACCGTCGTCGATTCGATGTCAATCCGTTAACCCGACGCGAGGAAATTGCAATGGACGCTCACGCCAGTGACAATGACTATAAATCACCGACTTCCTCTTCAGGGACTGTAACCGACGTGATCGTAATTATCGTGATTCTTAGGATTCTAATTTTGCGACATTATATTATCTTCGTAATTTATATTGTACCATTAGCTTATTATCTCGTGCCATTGTATCTTATGTAAGATTTATAATATTTGTTTCATCTCATAGTGTTATCGACGTGATAGAACCACACGGGAATTTCCCGACTCCGCAGGAGCACAGTACCGTGTGGCAGACTTTCCTATCACTTCGATAACACATCCGACCCCGCGCCAGCACGATACCGTGTTGCGGGTTTTTGACAATGCAACTAACCCCGTGGCAACGCAGTACCGTGCACGGACCCCATTTACATGTCTGCCTCAGCAGCGCCCCTAGTGTAGAAAACTTGTATCACTTTGAAATGATATAAAAGCGAAAATTTCTGAAAATAAAGTCAGACCCCATCAAGCGACGGCTGGCGCCACCCCACCAACCCGATCAAGCGGCCCCACTCACCAACGGCCGAAAACACGACAGTCCGGTGTGACAACCGGTTCACCGGCCTACCGGAGGTAAGCGAGGGCGGCGGCGCGCCGCGCACAAAACGCGCCAACATTAATGCTACCTTTCCTCCCACAGGAGAAGCTGCCAGGAGGAGCCGCGTGCCCCCAGTGGTGATGACCCTGGGCGCCAAGACCCATCAACAGATCACCGAGACCATCAAAAAACACCTCGGAACCGGAGACTTCAATATCCGGTATAACAGGGGCGGCACGGCCAACATCCTCGTGCGCTCCATGGACAACCACCGAGCCCTCACCAACGGCCTACGAGCGGAAGCCACGAGCTTCCACACCTTCACCTCGGAAGCCGAGAAAACCAAGAAGACGGTGATCAAAGGACTGCCCGACATCGACACCCAGACCATCAGCGAAGACCTCGAGAGCCAGGGCTTCCCCGCCACCAAGGTCGTCAGGATGACGACGACATCCTCCGAGTACCCGCTCTTCCTGGCCCACTTCAACAAGGAAGTGGATATGGGGAGACTGAGGGCCTCAGTCCTTTACCTGTGCCACTGCAGGATCAGGCTGCAAAAATACCGCAGCAAACACCTGCAGCACGGCACCCAATGCTACCGATGCCAGGGGTTCGGCCACGGCTCGAGCAACTGCTCCCACGCGGCACGCTGTGTCAAATGCCTGCTGGAGCACGCTTCATCCGAGTGCCCCAAGACGACCAGGGACGAGCCCGCCGCGTGCTGCAACTGCGGAGGCCCACACCCGGCCAACTACCGAGAGTGCCCCAAGAGGGTACAGTACGTCGCGGCCCTCCAGCGCAGATCGACGACGCGCCACACCACTCCTCTGACCAGGGCAACAGAGGCACGACCCCCACCACCTACCGTCAGAGCTGATGACCGGCGATCCTGGGCCAACGTCACCAGCGGCTCCACCCCGCCTCCTCCACCGGCCGAACCACGCCACCGACCCGAACCGGAACCGACCACCAACAGCGATGATGATGACATCATGGCTCTGCTGCACGGCCTCATCCGAGTGCGCAGCAGACTGGCTTCCTGCAAATCAAAAGCAGAGAAGCTGATTATCCTCATGGAGCTCCTCAACGACACCATCAATGGATAAGGACGCATCCGTGCTGAAGATACTCATGTGGAACGCACGCAGCATCCAGAACAAAACCGACGAGCTGCTAGACCTGACCAACAGTCTCGAGATCGACATCATTCTTCTCAGCGAAACTCATCTCTCCGAAAAAACCAGACTCAGAGTGCCAGGCTACGACGTCTACAGGAACGATAGACCACTACCTGAGGATAGAAGGGCACGCGCAGCGGGCGGAACAGTCATCCTCACACGCCAAGGACTCCAGATAACGAGACTACCAACACCTGCTATGGAAAACATGGAAGCTACTGTCATCAGAGTCGAGATAAACCACCTACCGACTACAATCATCTCGGCATACTGCCCGTCGAACTCAGCGA
The DNA here is from genome assembly GCA_022606495.2 of Halesus radiatus. Classification (NCBI taxonomy): domain Eukaryota; kingdom Metazoa; phylum Arthropoda; class Insecta; order Trichoptera; family Limnephilidae; genus Halesus; species Halesus radiatus. The sequence continues at coordinate 64,918 of JAHDVE020007827.1, forward strand.
ATATCACGAGAGGCGACCTCAACAAGCTACTCGCGCTAGGTACAAGAGTACTCGTAGGAGGTGATTTAAACTCCAAACACCGACATTGGAATAACTTCAGAGCCAATAAAAACGGAAATATTCTCTTCAAACACCTCGAGAATCACGACTACGTAGTGCTCGCACCGGACAAGCCGACTCTATACAACCCGAGAATGAAATACCCGAGCACTCTCGATATCGCGCTGGTGAAAAACATACCATCCACATCTCCACTGATGACACTAGACAAACTATCATCCGACCATTTTCCGGTGAGCTTCACAATCGGCGGCAACATCACGAGAAAAACCAGAACTCAACTCGATCTCCGAAAAGCCGATTGGAAAAACTTCAAGGAGGGGATCAACGAGCAAATCTACCTAACATCTGAGACTCTCACTACGCCGGCGCGCATTGACGAAGCGGTCAACTCGCTGACGAAAAACATCCAAACAGCCCGCGATAAGTGCATCCCCGTGAAGAAAATCCAACCCTTCACCGTGAAGCTCACACCGTACATCAAACTTCTGATCACCGAAAAAAATAGACTTCGCCGAATCCACCAGAACACCCGAGAAACCTGCTTCAAAGTAGCCGTCAACGCTCTCGGCAGAGAAATCAAGGAAGAGATCGCGAAGTTGAAAAATACTCTGTGGTCAGAAAAAATCACGTCTCTCACTACCCAGGACAACTCACTCTGGAAAATGGCAAAGGCCCTGCGCTATCAAGATAACAGCATCCCGCCCCTCAAACAGATCAACTCCTCGAACCTGGCACTCTCGGACGAAGAAAAATCCAACACCTTGGCCGACGGATTCGAGAAAGCTTACGCCACAACGGACGGCATGAGCGACCCGGCAGTAACCAGCATGGTAGACAGCACACTAGCAGAGCTACATTTGCTTCCCCAAACCGATGTGGACGACATCAGGCTCGCTTCACCGAAAGAAGTGGCCCACATCATCAGGTACCTCAAACCAAACAAGGCACCGGGGGAAGACCAAATCACCAACACGCTCCTCAAACACCTTCCGCAGAGAGCTATCATCTACCTGACGAAGATCTTCAACGCCTGCCTACTGCTGGGCCATTTTCCCGCCTCATGGAAAAACGCCTGCGTCCTACCTTTCCACAAAGCGAAAAAAGATCGATCGAATCCGACTTCATACCGCCCCATCAGCTTGCTGCCCACGCTCAGCAAGGTACTCGAGCAAGTCATCCTCAACCGGTATCTCCCCCACCACGTCAACAACAAGACTCTACCTGACGAACAGTTCGGTTTCAGAAAGAAACATTCGACAGTCCACCAGCTCACGCGCGTCACGGAGCACATTTCGAGAGCTTTCAACGTGAACCAATACACCACCATGGCTCTACTAGACCTCGAAAAAGCTTTCGACACAGTATGGATGGACGGGCTGATTCACAAATTGTACATCACGAAAACACCTACGTACATCATCCGAATAATTCAAGCCTACCTGAAGAACCGAACCTTCAACGTCAAAGTGAGGGAGACCACATCAACATCACGAGAAGTACCCAAGGGCGTGCCGCAAGGAAGTCTACTCGGGCCCCATCTCTTCAATCTATACACCTACGATGTTCCCCCTCTCAACCGGTGCAAGAAAGCCACGTACGCCGATGACATGGGCCTATACGCGTCATCCTTAGCGCCCAGATTGGCCGTGAAATACCTACAAGAGGGTCTCAACACCATCGGAGACTACTACAAAAAATGGCGCCTCAAACTCAACGAGGCCAAAACCGAAGCCATCACCTTCACACGTAGGCTGAAAAACAAGACACCGAACGAGAAAATCACCATGAGCGGAACTCAACTAGATTGGAAACCCGAAGTGAAATACCTAGGCCTCACCATGGACAGCCGCCTAAACTGGAAAAGCCACATCGAAAACGCCAGAAACAAAGCGCAGCAAGCTATAGGAGCAATCAGCCCCATCTTCAATCGGAGAAGCCCACTAGCTGAGAAGAAAAAACTCTTACTATACCAGAGTCAAATCCGCCCAGTTCTAACTTATTCCATTCCAGTGTGGAGTAACATATCCAAATCTACATACAAGAAAATTCAAACTCTTCAGAACAAATGTATAAAGATTACGTACAATACACCTATGTACACAAACCTCAAGATCCTACACGAACAACAGGAAATTCCCACACTCGAAGAATACTCTCACAAACTGACGACGAGATTTTACAACACCCTAAATCCCGAAAATCCACTTGTGAAAGAGCTGGGCGCATACAATTCACCTGACGATCTCCCGTTCCGCTACAAGCACAGGATGCCGAAACACATTATTCTGGAGCTCTACGAGGACTCCGACACCGAAGACGACACGGACTCCGACGCGCCCCCCGATCTCGACGCGCCCCCCGGCCCCGACCCACGCGCGGGCACCACCGATATGGGCACCACCGTCATCAATACGGACACCCCCAGCGCGGGTATCCACGCGGTTACCCTCCACGCGGTTACCCTCCACGCGCTTACCCGCCACACGGATACCCGCGTTCGGCCACCCCCGGCTTGGGTCCGGTGCAATTCCGCACACCCGGACTAGCAAAATAGAAGACGAAGACTCACCAAAAAGAAGAGGACTAACACCGGAAAAAATGAAATAGATGAAATACAATGAAATGTAAAGTATTGAAGTACCTGAAATGTAAAGTATTGAAATATTTAACTTCAGTAAAATTAAAAGTAAACAACAGTAAATAGTTCAGAACTAAATGTTTGTCTTTCCCAGTTTTGTTTAGGGTTTTTTATCCAGTTAAGATCTTTTCCCTAAAAGTCATGAAATGTAATTAATAAATTCAGTCAATTTAAATAAAACCATCAGATGGTGATAGTAATAAGGCCAAAGTGGCCGGAGTTCTAGTTAGCCAGAACACATGAGGGGTATTTGTATAAGCCCCAGCTAGTTAGAGGATTACGAAAGAATCCGTAAAATCAAAAAATCAAAAAATCAAATAAAGTCAGTCACACTCGGACGAGCAATCTTGACTCGTACCCAGTCACATCTTGTAAGAAAGTCTTTCACTTCTCCTGCTTCCCACCTGAAGGATTCCTGAACCTGCCTCAAGGATAGTCGGCCCCGTACCAGCATAGAAAGTGGCTTCATCCAGCACCCTACATGTTTACAGTCTTGTAACGACAATGGTCGCTTACAGGGACCTTGGGTAAGGATTTGCAAATGAAACAGTGACTTCACGAAAGTCGTCGAACAGCTGGCTGGTTGGACCAGTCGCGTCCCTATTTATTGGGATAAATTATACGATTTCTACAAGTGTTATTATTAGACCGGTCAGTGGCTGAGTTGGCATCGTGTCTGGGTCCCACCCAGGGGTCGTGAGTTCAATTCCTCGGCTGGCTAAGTCCTTCATCAAGACACAAGCAACATCTTCGGCTTACTGCGATAGTAGTAGGAGATTTTCAAATATTGTGAGGCCATTCGTGACCAGTGAATATTTGTCTTTCTCTTTAAAAAAAGAAATAAAAAAAACAATTACTCTTATTTCTACAGGAATGCATCTAATAATAAAGAAACAAAGAACATTATCAAATATGAGTCATGTGGAAATGTGTGAGAACTATAAACATAAATTCCTCAATAAAAACATTTTAGTCAACCCTCAAATGCGCTCCTGCTTTCGTAAGTTCCTACCTACTCATCGATACAAAAACAATATGACCCTTCAATCCCCTGACCAAACCCGAATCGTGAATCGTGATTCCCTTTTAAACAATAGCCTGAACAAAAAAAAATGTCAGCACGGTAGCACTTCCGGAGGACATGACAACCGTTTATATTTTAACGTGCAGGTGTTGCACATTGGATATTGCGATGCTGATGGAATCATGAACCTCTTCTCGGACCGGAACATCCGGACTTCCGGGCAAGTGACATCGAAAGTCAATAAGCTTTATGCAATAAGACAAAGTCTACCAAAATTTACAATATTATTGACACATTCGTTTCTCATTAGGTACTCATAATATCGGAAATAAATATAACGGATAGCTGTTGCATCTGTTTTAGTTATGTATTTTATTTTTACGCACAGCCTGAGTCAGATTGCAGCGCAAAAAAAATAACAACTATCTCCGATTTTACATCGGATTACATGCGTTATTGAGGTGATTTTTCATAAAAAACGTTATTGAGGTGATTTTTCATGAAAAACGGCGCTATACAAATTATCTGTCTGTCTTTTTCCTGAAAATAGAACAGTTTGTTCTTATTAGTGCCGGGAAGGTTTATAAAGTAGTTTTAATGAAATCCAACGTGTAAAACTGTTGTAACAATTTAAAATTATAATGAAAAACATTGAACCCGGCATATTTTATTGAGGTTAGCCCATTGATATACCACTCTGGTTAGTCACAGATTACATATTCAAAAGAAGAAGGTTTGTTTGGGTAGAATATTTACAAAATGAAAAACACAAGTAGGTACCTACTTAAGAACTTTATTATTTAGATATGTTTTGAAAAAATAAATGTTTGGAATGAAATAAATTTTAAAATGTTTTTTTTTTCTTTGTTTAGAGATAGTAATAACCGTCACTAGGCATTACTTAATATTAATTTGACCAGTTTTTTATATAAACAATGGATTCTGTAGCTTTGTGCGTATTTACCAACGTAATTTATTACATAATTTGTAACAGACAATAAATACGTGAATACAATACATTAAGGTTATTGAATTTCTTTGCATATTATTGGCAAACCCGCATTCACTTTGTTATATGTATTTGATTTCTGCATATGTTATCAAAAGCAAATAATAATTACGTATTACGATATTCCATTCTAATTATTGCTTCCATTGTATTAGTGATATAAGTAAATGATATGGATATGTTATACCCACGTCTGCAAATTCGGAAAAACTTCTCGGATGAAATTAGCAGAAATTTTTCCATGCCAGGTTTTTAACGTTTCACACCTTAACGGACCGTTAAATTTATGCGTGCTATTAACGAAAATCCACTGTAGTTTTTTGCTTACATTACTTACCGGAGAACGAGGGATAGTGACTCAGTGAGAGATATGGGTAAGTTTAAAAAAACGAAAAACAATAAAAATATTCGTAACCCGGGAAATTTTGTCTTTCTTTTTTAAAATCAACGAAAGAAAGGTAGTTAATATTTGCATTAAACATGAAAATCTCCTCTATGTTAAGAGGAAGTGCATACAAAACTAATTTATAGATTTGAGGTCAAAATACTAACCAAAATATATGGCTAATATCTAATATAGATCAGAAGAATAATTTTTTAACTTAAAAAAGAAAGGCTAAAAGAAATCGAATTTTCGCGATTTCTGAGGCAATATTAGAAATTATTTGGGGACTAATGGTGATTTAAAAAAAATATTTTACCCCATCTACTATGGAAATATAATGATATATAAAATAAAACATTAAAAAAAGTGTTAAAATAAGGATTATTATGGACTTAAATTTAGATTTAAAACGCCCAATTTGCGCTTGAACACAAATTTGCTGTACATAATTTAAAATATCGACCGAAAAACGTTTTTTTTTTAGAAATATTTCATGTTTTTATTTTATTTTATATAATCATATTCACATACCAAACATGACATATAATTCTAATGCATAATAGATATTAACTGTATTTTTAATTTTTTAAAAAGTTCATTCAGTTTGGGTGGGTATTTTGGCCCCAAATCCAAATTTAAGTTTTGTATGAAGCAGGGCGCGCAGCCGTTCTTCTTAAGGGGGAAGACTCAAATAAGGCGCTAAACGTCACTTCGCAGTATGCTAACGTAAGCAATACAACACATAATTTATCTGCAAATTCTTAACAGAAAGTTACGAAAGTGTCTAAGGTTTTCAGTGACGTAAATTCTTAAACTGTAACCTTTTATATTATATATGAAATACCTGCAGTAATTTTAAGTAAAACGCTCGACAGTGCCTTCGCCGTTATGTTAACTGCACCCATTACAAACATATTTAATCAAAATCCTTCCACAATCTCAGAGTAAATAAGATCAAGAACCAAAAGCGTTTATTGAAAATAATTCAGTAAATCTAGATTTTCACTGTAATTCCCTCAAAGTTCAGGAATTTTAAATTCAGTTCCGTCATACAAAAAACGTATGAGAATTTCCGGCCCGCGCGATTGTTGATAAAACGATTTATTTCGCCGGAGTAAATCAGTTGTGAGAAGTCCTTCAGAGCGAGCGGACGTCGATTTGAAATTCGATATTTCTGTCTGTTTTATGACGAATAGCTGGGAAGAGAGGTGTTAAACTGCCACCGGAATGTAGGAATTACGTATTTTCGATTTTTTTTTGTTATAATCACATTTCTTTGCAACGTTCTTTAAGATGGTCCAAAAAGTGATTAATTTATTATACGGCACAATATAAAAGACCTGCGCACTGGAAAAAAACTGACGGACGTGGTACAGATCTACAAGATTAGATCTTTGCAGGCGGTCAACAGCAAAACTAATGAATGAACGAATTATTTTTAAAATCTTAACATTTTTTGTGCCCATATAATTTACAATCTTGACGCCCCTGACTGCATGTATAAGTATGCCGATCTGTGCCTATCAAAATCCATAGTTTTAGCGGCTATTTTGAATTTCTAGATATTCACACCGATTTGGTTAGAAAGCGGCGTAAGTCATGTTAGGGGGGTGCTGAAGTCAAATTTAATGTCAACCTGAGTAATTTCGATGGTCATTTTTAATTTTGAGTTCTCTACCGATTTGGTTCAAAATCGGAATTAAAGTGTTTGGAAGTGAACTGAAATCAAATGCGAAGAATGATAACAAAGAAAGTTTTTCTTCATTTCAAATTGTAGAATCTTTATCCTACTTTAAAAAATATTAATTAACCTTCACCGAAAAATTACCCCTTCACTGTCAAAATTGGTATTATTATATATAAATTGAAAAAAACATATTCTCATCAGTTACCCTATCCTATTACCAACAGATGCTAAGTTAAGTCTGTCAAGCTTCTATTTATTTTTTTTATACAGCGAATAAACGAAAAAAATATAGAGCAAATGTTTTTGTTTCGTATTGCATCAATACGCTGAACATTTTTTTTAATCCGCCGTGGTCTACATTATCCACATTTCCCCAATCCTGCTGCCGGATCGCGGTGTCCGTGGTTTTAAGTTTGAGGCCTAAAATTCCTAACGGCGGTGAATACGCGGTCTTATACTGGACCCTTAAGGAAAATTAATTAACTGTTAATGGTATTATAGACTTCTCTGATATACTCGTACTTAGCCAATTGCTTTTCATATACCAAACAGAACTACTCGATCCAAAATTTCATTTAGTTGTAACAATAATATAAGGACTTCATTTAGACTAGGAGACATTTAGATACTATACGTAGATTACGTGTAGGTAACGTACCGCTATGTTTCTTATTCATTCGCATTCACAAGCGGTCAGTGAGAGCACATTTCTCACAAACCGTGAAATATATATTGACAAAGAGAGGGAGTCGAGTCATTTGCGGACAACAAGACTTATTTTCCATATGACCCAACTCCCTTACAAAATAGACATAGTTTATGCAAGTACAAGACAACATTTATATTTGAAATACATATATGTCAAAAAAATGTTTCGATATTACTACTGTCTGTATCTGTATTTTCTCCATAAATAAAAAAAAAACAAACGAACAAACAAAAAACACTGCGGGAGAGGCGAACGCGTTCGACACAATATCTCACTTAAAAAAAGCGTTTAGTCTTTCCCCGCGTTACAAGTTTTCCCATGTTCCCCATTTAGAGATGGAAAATTTCACGCCTGACTGCAAAACTAGGCAAAGTCGAGAGTAGATACATAATTTATGATTTTACACTCACTACTTGGATTCCATCCACTGTACACCAAATCCATAATTTATGATTTTACACTCACTACTTGGATTCCATCCACTGTACACCAAATCCATAGAATTTTGATATATACCGATCTGTTTACATAAGGAAGACAGGTAAATGAAAAAGTTTCCCTAGTAGAAAAGGATATTTAACTTATATTTTTATTTGAAGTGGTAACTTTGTAATGTGACATTACAATTTTTTTTTATTACTTGGTTTACTTCATTTTATTATATATTTTTATACTCATTGCCGACTGGGTTTCTCTACTAGCGTTGCTTCTTCAGGGCAGTATAATGCTATAATGATGTGAATAGACCTTAATACAGGAATTGGTTTACTGCGTAAAAATGGAAAATGTAATAGATTAAATAAATTAGAAGCATTTGAGATAAGGAAAGCCAGAAACACTAATAGTATGCCCATTACTAATCAAATCATTTTAAATGAAAGCCCGATACTTAAATTGTCTGTTCCCAATTGACAAAGTACACCCGTCCCAGTCCGCTATTTGCTCTCCCCACTGGGCCAATCTGTAATACATGTATAGCATAGTTTAGTAATATACTGCCCTGAAGAAGCTACGGTAATAGCGAAACTCGGTCAGCAATAAGTATAAAAAATAAAAGTTATGTAAACATAGATATTTAACTTACTTCGTCACACCATACATACCTAAAGCACTTTATTGGAAAGAAAACTAACGTGCCCAATTCACGTAAAATAACTTTCAACTCCTAGACCCTAGACGGGCTAGGGTAATAGAAAACCTCCCCAAGAAAGAAATTCGATACCTGAAAATGTTTGATCAATTTTAGCAGAAGTGGGGGTTAATTGAGCATACTTCGAAGGTACACCTGAAACGCTCACAGCACACTTCTATCGGTTATTGTCCTCAGTGGAGACAGTGACGGCAGCGGTTTTACCTGTCCGCCTTTTTCTTAATTAAAATTATTGGCAGTGAGAGAAATAACACATTTTCAAAAGCGCGCGTAAAAATAATGTAACGTTATTCTTAATTTTTATTGTAATGCTTTCTTTAAAGAGATAGAGCATGCTTCCTTGGAAGAGATAAAGCATACTGTGTGTATAACGCCAACTCTCGTTATTATGTTATCGCTTGTGAGAAAAATTCTGGACTACTGCTGCAACACGTTCGAGTAATAAAATGGCAAACAATTTATGAAAATTAATAATAGTTATTAATTAATAATAATATTATTTCTAAATTTCTTGTATATTTGCAAAAAAATGAATTTAATTCATGTACGAAATACAATTTAAAAATGATTTTTATTATTTATATTCTAAACAAAGAGTTATTTAGAATGACTTACTTTGCTTTCTGCCCATCAATAATACACTATGGCATTATAGGACGGGGTGGAACTTATAAAAATCACATACAGCTTTACATAACATAAAAATGAATAGTAAAAATAATTCTAAACAAACCATACACATACTTCAGATGGTGACCCGACAGTTGATCTCCCGACAGTTGATCCTCCGACAGTTAATCCCTCCGAAAGTTGATCCCTCGGACAGTTGGTCTCCTAGAGGATTATTTCTACTGTACTTCCTAAGTATTCGCTACATAAAATATTTTTACTAACAATAATGCCGAGCCCCCGAAGAAGATGCAGTGAGGGTATACGGCCGTATGTAATATTTTTATTTTCTGTGGTTTTCTCGATTTCGTTTAGGATTGGTTAATATAATGTTCTTCAATGATTAAATATTACAATGAAGTTTTTAAGCTTCAGTGAGTTATTGAAATAAATTGGATAAAGTTTGTAATTAGAAGAATTAATTTAAAATCGTTCGAGAAAAGGAGAAAGCGGGAAAAATGGATGACTTCAACAATATCATTAATAAAATGGTAAATAGAAGTGGCCCCAGGGTTGACCCTTGGGGGACGCCGAAGACAACCGTTAAGTATAAATGTTTTAATGGGGAATAATCATCGATATTTTATTTATTAATTTTTCATAGTCTCCAATAAATAGTTGTAAACCCATACATTACAGAGATTAAAATACAATACAATAAATTTAATGACCTAGGGAGTGAGTGTCTAATGTTTTTGTTGTCATATTTAAATTTGATGAAATTAAATAAAACAAAAATAAAAATAAAAATGAGAAATGGTAAAAAATATACATAGACGAATATTAGGAATAACAAATGGTACAAGTAAGGAATCATGGGACAGCATGAAATGTTTTAAATCTCTTTAAATAAAGTTTAAACGTGTGTACCTACAATAAGGAACTCCAGTGAAAAATATAATGGCTATAAAAATATATTTTCATATAGATCAGCAAACGCCGATTCTGAATATATAGCTTTTATTATTAACGTATAAACGTAGCATTTATAAATCGTCATTTAAAAGTGATTAAATAATCACCCCCAAAAAACCCCTAATTATGTTGGTACTACAGCATTTGGAACATCCGACGTCATACTCTGTTTTTGGATTAGTATGGACATTTTTATTTTTCGATTTTGTTTTGTATTTTAAATATGTATTTTTTTTAGATTTGGCGAAATTAAAACTTAATTACGGTAAACTTTAATCTCGTTAATTGTTGTATAATAAAAAAAAACTATTATAAACTACATAACTTAAAGTATTCACGAGGAAACCAATTATCATGTTATTGCTCAATACTATTATTATTCTTTGAGTTAAGGTTTCTAAATATGTACATAATTTTATTACTTATGTTTAGTTATGGTTTACTATGAATAGAATATAAAATTATTTACGGTAAAGCTCATCCTTGTATTGACATTTGACATTCTAAACCGACCGGCCATAGATTTGGAGCGTTTTGAAAATTTGAAACTTTGAAAATTTTATGAAAACTTACTTTAGAAACAAAACGACGTATGCTGGTATTTATGTTTGAACGGCATTATTGATAAAGAAAATAATTAAAAAAAATGAACTAGAGTTTCTTATTGTTGTAATTATTATACTCTATACTCTTTTTGCAAGGTCGCACCTTACAAGGTCACATTTATAAATAATCTTAAAGGTCAGAACCCTGCGCCGATAACAGTCATACCAACAAATGATTGGTTTCACCAATTGGCCATGTGACAGTACTACGACGTGTCCACCGTCAGGTTTAGTTCGCATGACCCGTGGGAGTACCGAGAGTACGGGAAGTTTTGGGGAGTGCAGGGAGAAGGTACGGGGAGTACGGGTTTACGGGGAGAGCCGAGAGTAGTTACGGGGAGTACGGCGTACTTGAGCGTCCACACATAATCCAATTTCATCTCATCAAGCGCTGTTGTTTGTTCCAGTAAATCAAATTGCTCCATTAATGTACATTGGGTAAGTGCGGCCAGTGGCGCAACGTGAACGCACACCACCCCCGGGCAAACCTATACTTTAAAACCCCCATACAGCCCGGTCAAAAATAACTGTTTTTGCGCTTTTTTTACATTTTTTTATGCAGGGTACTTTTAAACTGTCATCAAAAGCTTGCGAACGATGAGCTCTGGCGTCATGAAATTTTAATAGTTTTTAGTGTTTGACATGATAATGTTAATGTAATTACGCATGTAGATACGCACCTGGCAACGTCATTTCCAGCATGAGTTAAGGAACTTTGAAATTTACATTTAATTAATCTAAAGATAATAATTCAAAACGCCATATTATTTCTCTCATATTTTGCAAATCTCTATATATAAAAACGAATGTTTGTCTGTCTTCGATTTTCTCGAAAATTAATCTAATTTTTTCGCTGAAAATAGCACAATTTGTTCTTATTAGTGCCGGGAAGGTTTAGAGAGTAGTTTAATTGAAAAAATTATAAGGTTATACTGTATAACGTTTTAAAATTAGTATGAAAATATTGAACCCGCCATGTTGTGTTGACATTAGCCCATAGATATACCACTCTGGTTAGCCACAGATTACATATTAAAAAATAAGGTTTGTTTGGGAAGAATATTTTCAAAATGTAAAACACGAGTAGGTACCTACTTAAGAACTTAATGATTTAGATATATTTTGAAAAAAATAAACGTTTGGAATGAAATAAAATATTCAAAAGAATGTTTCTTTATTTAGAGATAGTTATTTTCGCTGTCAAATCAATTATTGTACCCGAGCAAGGCCGGGTATACATCAGCTAGTTAAAAATAAAAACTAAAAAAACAAAATAACACAAATCCACGCTACAATAATCAATTGTAAGATTCATCAAAGTGGTGGTATAGATGACGCTTTACTGGAGTCAGCAAATAAATCAATAATACTGCCAAACTTGTTGACCAGATCATGCATCCTATTGGTTAGTAAATGTGATTGATAGTTGGTTGTGTATGTGTTGCAGAAAAATATTGCATTTCGTCTTGTGTTCTTCGTCGGTACATTAGAATTAACAGTGGCGACGATGGCGGGACTGTCTATTAGGAGGTTAATAATAATAAATGTTTATTCCGGTATGTGGGAAGGTTAGTGCAGTCCCACACATTCCATACAAAATATACATACAATAGTTATAAAAATCTGTACAACAGTTTATAAAAATAATGTATTAATAAGATAGTGGGTGAATGATACATGACACATAAAAGATAAATAAAAAATAAGTACATACATGAAAATAATGCCTTTAAGGTGTTGCGGCATTTAAATTGTGAGGGGCCAATATATTTCTCCAGCATGCGTCGATGCAGGAGGCTGGACTGAGGCGGGCCTCCGTGATTAGGATATTCCTGGAGCTGTTTATTCTTTCTCTCATTCCAGCCACCCTGGATTTTAAAAGGGCTGCAAAACCGGAAACTCGCCCCTCCGTGAACATGCTGGAAGCGCTGCAGTAAATAGGGAGGCCAAATATTATGCGGAAGGCGTTGTTGTACTGTAGACGAAGTATTTCCATACTGCTCTTTTTATAGTTTGCCCAGAGTTTGCACGTGTAAAACGTTGCGCAGAAGGCAAGGGAGAGAGTCCTTTTCACAGAGGTACTGCAAAATCTTCTGCTGAGTACGTTCTATTTTTAGCTTAGAGCTGGTCTTTGTCTATATATCATCATTATCCATCAGAGTACTAGTTCGTCGGACATGCACAGAACGCGTTAGCTTGGAGAGTCCCGAATCCCCAATATTTCGCAGGCGACTTTAAGTAGTCTGCGAAAACCAGATTTAACCAGTCAGCCAGCAACTCTGGTTCCGACAACACCTCTCTACCTTGACTACTCTGCCGCGATCTGCTTCTACCGACTTGTCTTCTCCATCATTTATGACCACCGCTGACCCTGGACCCCCCCCGGACTACTACCACCCACTGGACCCAGACCCTCGCATTGACCACGGACAAGGCCCGCAGAAAATTGGCCGGAGTTTCTAATTTGTGCAAAAGGACTATGCACAAATTGAAAATTTTTGAAAAAAGCGCATATTGTGCATAATTCAAAAGTCTAAAATATTGTCGGTATCGTTCCCCTTTCACCAGGGAACGATAGGTTGTATCTCCCTCCCCTCCAACCCTCTTCGCACATCGGGATCAGCTGCCCCCTACAGTTCGCCTGTGTGTCACACGCCTGGTATAGAAGCCATGCATCTTTAAAGCCTTGTTAGTTATATCGTTAATGTGTGCAATGAATGTCGAGTTTTCATCGAATATTAAACCCAATTCTTGAATTTGTGACACCGGTGTTAATTTAATATTATTTAATGTATAAGATATGATAATAATTTTTGGATAATCGTATTATTTGATAAGATTACTAGATTAAATAAAATATCAAGGTCGGGCAAGTTGAGTAGACCGAGGGTAGTTGCCCGCGTTGTTAAGGGATCGCTACGCCACTGGGTGCTACAAACCAAACACAGCACTCAGCGGATAGCTATTTTCGTATGGCCACCACTATGCGTGGTGTTATTGTTACAATGTTAAATAGCACAGCGAGTTATTGGGGGACCAACCCATCTAGGCGGTCTAAATATAGCCCATATTCATCACAAGGTACGCATTGATTATTAAGGACACTTCCTCCAATCTAGCGACGAGTCGTTCACGTGTGAAGCGCTTCGTACAGACATTCGCCACTTCACGTATCACAGATTATTCCGATTCTCGCGAATAAAACTTCAAATGATCTGCGAATAATGGT
>JAHDVE020007828.1:0-51478 GCA_022606495.2 Halesus radiatus
ACGACTTCTTTTTTACGCCGCTTTCGTTTGATTAAGGCAGCGATTCCCAAAGTGTGTGATATCGCCTCCCTGGAGGCGATGTGGGCATCAAGGGCTACTGGTGCTCTGGAGAACTAGCGTCATAGATTAAGTCTTCTATGTGAAGTGAGTTCTGGTGACCCTCTTTCTAAAACTCTTGTCTGGCCTAAAGGGAAAAGGAGATAGAGCGGGTATTAGGAGGACCTTCATTTAGTTCCAACAACTAGAATCGGAAGGTTAAACATACCAAACAAGTTGCCCCTTATTTGTATACTTGTCGCGTTCCCGTTCTTTTTAAATTGTTTTAAAAAATGTTTGCAAGTGCTATTATATCTCGTCAAGTTGATATTAGTTCCCAGCTAGTCAGATTGCCTTTTCTAAGGAACCTAATGCTCTAGTTTTGCGTGGTGTAATATTCTGTAATTATTGTTCTACTAAGTGTGTTATAAATAAAGTAAAGTGACATCATTTGAAATTTGTTCAGACTCCCCTCTACCCAAACCAATTAACCATTTGCTTAGTATTCGACCAATGTATAAAGTGTTGCGCGTTTTAATATTTATATCTGGGAGGATTTTATTATATACTGCGTGTACCGGGCCTTACTCGAGTTTTTTTTTGGAATATACTTATGAAGTTGGGAATTCTTGCTTGTCGTTTGGGTGTCATATTTGATTTGACTGCGAAAGTAACTACCTCTATCTCTAAACAAGGAAACATTTATTTCATTACAATCATTTATTTTTTTCAAAATATCTCTAAATAATAAAGTTCTTACGTAGGTACTTGTGTTTTCCATTTTTAAAATATTGTACCCAAACAAGCCTTCTTATTTTGAATATGTAATCTGTGGCTAACCAGAGTGGTATATCCATGGGCTACCCTCAATACAACATGGCGGGTTCAATATTTTTCATACTAATTTTAAAAGGTTACAGCAACAGTTTTACATATTTTTCATTCAAACTACTCTTTAAACCTTCCTGGCACTAATAAGAACAAACTTTGCTATTTTCAGCGAAACTGGTCAAGTTATTTTCGAGAAAATTGAGGACACACAGACAAATATTCATTTTTATGTATAGAGATTTTCGGTATCATCTTTGATATTTTGCCGTATTGCTCCTCGGAACAAGGAGATCTGATGTGACTTCTTGCAATATATATAATACGGTTCACCCCTTAATTTCCTACACAGCATCCCCATTAATGGCAAATGCCACTTCCTATGCACAATTCTCAGTAACCAAGGATAGGTTGTCGCTTCCAGGTTCTGATTTTCACCACTACATCGTCATGGAAAATCTCGGACGTCATTGCATTGATTAACAAATAAATGATTTCGCTGAGAGTCATCTCAGTTATTTCTGGTTGAAAGAAATCTATTAAAATGAAATTATGACACAAAGAAAAGACTTTATAATGTTTTTTGTTTGTATTCGATTTTAGGGTATTCAAGGCCTTGTGGGGATGGCAATTTACAGGGGTGGTTGTTCAGCTAGTATATTTAGATGACAATAGATTAATATATTACAATTTGATTTATGAAAGTATTCTAGAGTATTAGAAGCGGACAGGTTTGTTGGAGGTGATCAATAATCTTACTTTTAAAGGAACTTTTGTTTTGCGTATTTCTGATGTCACTACGTAGAGGTAGGGAATTGAATAGAGATTTCATTGTATTTAAAACTTCTTTGTCCGTAAGAGGTTTTACAAACTGGAATATTAAAAGATTTTTCATGAGATTGTCTTAGGACTTTAGTGCTTGTTCTTTCTTCATACATACGGATATTTTTTTAATAGATGCAGCAGGATATTTTTTAAATATGTTTTTCTCAAGTTGGGAACATTTAGTTCCTTAAAAATAAAATCAGTAATCGTCCTCAATGGAACTTTAAGAATAACCTTCACGATTAGTTTCAGAATCTTTACTGTTTATATGGTTGACGTATGTTTTTACATGCCTAATTTTCCAATTAAATATTCATTCATTCATTTCATTGCCGGCAACCCGGGCGTTTATTGGCATAAAATTTAAACATTTACATGTACTTTGCCTGTCTCACTAGACGATGTCTGTTCTGAGACGGGTAACAAAATAAATATATAGATATATAAATGAGATAAAAACTTAAAAATACATAATGAAAAGTGTAAACCATATAAAGTAAGTTTTGAATACTAAGTTTAAATAGTGTAAATGTAAAGTTACAAAATAAAAATTAAGAAATTTAAAAAAATTTAAAAAAATTAAAAAAATTAAAAAAACCTAAAAAGGATTATTCAAGAGGGCATACTAAAAATGTTTAGATTAAAAATCATATATAACAGTAATAATAATAACAACATCAGACTAAGGAGAGTTTGCAAGTAATGTTTTGATGCAATTCCTTTGACTGTTCATTAGCCATGTGTTGAAATTTTTATATAACCATTTTAGGTTGTTTTGCGTTTTATGTTGAGAGGTTTTTCTTAGGAAGATGTTGAATATGAGAGGTGCGAGGTAGAATTCATGTTTCTTTGCAAAAGTGGATTTAATATTAGGTACATGAAAATGATTGTGAGATTTAGCTCTTGTATTTTGTGAGTGAGATATGTAGGAAGGTGATGATTTTAAGCAGTTATTGTAGATAATTTTTTTAATAAATAACTTTTTATATCAAGAATGCTATATATATAATACAATCGATTGATTTTCTTAATGCACTTTCGACAATCTATGTTTTGTATAGCTTTGCAAAGCGGGTGAGAAGGCGAATATGTTTGAGAAACTCTGAATTATTCCATAACTATGGGTTAATTGGCATTATATCTACCCAGAAACGTCTAGAATTTCTGTCTAATTTTCTTATAATCTATTGGCAATCATTATTCTCCACAGTAAATTGTATTGTCACATATTAACTGGGAGTACGTTTTTTTTGTTACTTCGTTTGAAACTACTGAATCTAATTGTACAGGCGGAATTACTGTCCAATGTGATTTGAAAAAAAAAGTAGGGTCAGTGTACTGATTTGACAAGTTATTTCATTCAGTTTGGATTAGGTGGCATTTTATTTTTCGAAGATAAAAACAGACCGCTAAGTTTTTCTTGATGTTATTTTCCATTATTTATCTTGTATGGAATTGGTTTTTTCCACGTTTCCTAGCGGATGTTCTGTGACATTTATACTATTTCGGTTTTTAGATTATCACGACTTGTTGAATATGTTGTTTTTCGTATTGATTTTATTCAAACCCTTTTTACCGCTTTGAAGCTGATTATTGTCAGCCTAAGACAATTTGGCTCGCCTAATAGAATATGGACTAAATTTTGTTTATTAAAATTATTTTTTAGGCATGTAAGAATGCATACATCTCCCAGATTTTCCACTTGTAACCTGTTTGCTGTGTTGTTTAATGTGGTCAATTCAGTTTTATATTTCTAACGGCCTCCGTGATTGAGTGGTTGCGATCCTCGGCTACGAATCTGGAGGTCGCGGGGCAAAATCCTGGCTTATGCAAGTACGTTTTATTTGATTAGTTTGTGTTATTTCACAATGATTCATTACAAATAATATATAGTATATTTCAGAGTGATAGATATTTTCAGTTTCGCCCCAAATCGAAACGTTGCTTGAAATGACTTTAGCCGTGTTTGGTGACCAGATCTGAATATCCAGGTACTTCCCCCACCTTCCTTCTTCCCCATCTCCTTTCTCTCCTCAATATCTTCGGCCTCACAACATACCTCAATTGGTGATCCCGTAGTCTCACTGGCTCCAGACGGTTGGTTGGGAGCAATACTTAAAAAATAAAAATAAATTCTGGCCTGAACTTAAAATAGGTTTAATGCAGTTAACGCGACGAAACATCACAAAGAATATATGTATAGCTTGACATTTATTTGTAGCTATTTATTAATTTGGATTTAAAAGTGTCATTACTATCGCAACACAAAGCTACTCACTTGAAATATGTTCTTCACATTCAAATATTTTCACATTTGATTTAAAGAATCAAGGCAAAATATCGTACTTGAATTTTTAACGTTTGTTTTTAAATATTTATAATTTTCTTCAGTGAATTTGATTTAATTGTTTTATTTGCCTAACATCTAATACCTGGGTGTTTCGAAATCGAAACACAAAATTTCAGAAATTACAAAAAAATCGTCGATTCAATAATTTTCTTGCTTGAAAAGCGTTAAATAAAAAAATAAACACGAAATTATCTTAGAATATGATGTAGAATTATCTCCTTTCGGAAACCATCACTAATTTCTAATCACCGTTTTTTAAAGTAAAACATATGCACTAAGGATTGATTTTCCTATGAGCCATCTTTGTATCGCCATTTAAAAACTTTTGAACGATTACGGTGCCCTCAATATGTGTCCACTGTTAAATGTCATACTGTACATTCCCGCATTTTTAAGTAATTCGACATGTTGTATCGTCTTAAATATTTTAGAATTCTTGCGTAAAAGTTAAAACCGCATAGAAACCTCAAACCTTCTGATTCATCCAATTTCCAAACTACCTTTCTCAGAACTCTTTGATTTCTATTCCGAAAACTAATTTCAGGTTTGGGGCATGTCGATCAGGACATGACGTCACTCGTGATCAATTTACAGTTTGTTTTAGCCTCTTTTATAGTAGGCACCTCTGAACCACATCGAGCCACTCTTTTTTGTTACCCTTACGCTTTGACGCTAATTTCAATCAGTACCCAATTTTGGCCCAAAGTTTGAGAGAATATACTTATAATCTCCTTATAGCATCGTGAAAATCGTACAGTTTGTTCTTATTAGCGCCGGGAAGGTTTAGAGAGTAGTTTGAATGATATCCAATATGTAAAACTGTTGGTATAACGTTTTAAAATTAGTATGAAAAACATTGAACCCGCCATGTTGTATAGAGGTTAATAATAATAATAATACTTGGACGATTTATATAGCGCCGTTTTTGTGAAAAATCACCTCAAGGGCGCTGTACAAATACTACTTGCGTTAACCCATATATATTCCACTCTGGTTAGCCACAGATTACATATTCGGAAGAAGTTTTGTTTGGGTAGAATATTTTCAAAGTGTGAAACACAAGTAGGTACTTACTTACGAACTTTATTATTTAGATATGTTTTGAAAAAATAAATGTTTTGTATGAAATAAAATTTTCAAATGAATGTTTCTTTATTTCTTTGTTTAGAGATAGTAATAGTCGTCACAAGGCATTACTTTCACTGTCAAATCCTATTATGGCACCCAAACGACAAGCAAGATTTCACAACTTCATAACATTATTCCAAAAAAAAAAATCCTGCAAGGCCGGGTACACATCAGCTAATTGTCTTATAAAACTCACCACTAGTGCATCTTCGTCGATCTGCCTTTATAGCATACCTTTTTGACATATTCCAAACCTCCCGGTTCTGCATCAAAACAACAATAATTAGTTCTGCTTATATCTCATATGTGTTTTTGTAAAATTAAGTCTATACTGTTATTTTATAATGTTAACTAATTAATGTACCTACTTATTCTGTACTATTATTGTACGATATGTATTATGTTTGTAAATGCCATACGGACGTTCAATAAATACATAAATTACTGTTAGTAAATTTTAAGTACCTAACCGGTCATCGTTTATAATAATTGTTGAGAGATTTTTTTGTTTTCCTGTTTCATTTGTTTTTCACTATCCGGCTACGGCCGGATATGAGGTCACTATCCGGCATCTGGCCGGAGAGTAATAAAGTGGCCGTATACCGGATATACGTTGCATCTCTAATTTACAGTTTATTTTACCTTATTTTAAGGCGATGCAAGGCAAAATCATGAGTTTTTGGTTTTAAAATTTGATGACCTAGAAGATTTAGATGATTTTATTAAATACTGCAAGTAGAACACACTCTGGCCTTTGGTTTAAACGGTGGTTTTTTTTTGGTGAGTCTTTTTATAAGCCTATACAAAAATTAAGAGTCAGATTTAAAAAAAATATTTTAAGTGCAAAATCTCTTACAATCGCTTTTTCGGATATTGTCACACTGTTCATTCCGGCAAATTATGTTTTTTAGAATAAGACCGTAAAACATTTTAATAATTATGTTTGAACTTTACAAAATAAAATAAAACACCCAATATAATATATTGATGTGTTTTTGCGTACATTGAAACTTTCCGCCGGTGATAAGCGGGAATTTCAACCTTTTCGCCACCTGCATAAGAAGTGCTCGATTTCGTTCAAATTTTACGAAGTGGATCCCTTTGGAAGTGGGACCTTTAGGCATACCCTTCCCACCGCAAACCGTCCCGTTATTCAAATGGACTCTGATGGTCCATGATAGCTAAAGATTGCAGGCTTCTTGCCGATTTCACGGCAATCACATTGTTTTGATCCGCATTGTCCAAAAACCTAAAGGGTTTCGCGTAGGTCTGTATGTTTTGTATTTTGAGGTTCGTTCCAATCGTTAAAGTCCTATTATTCTCAAAGCAGGAGCATGGCTTTGTTATAATTGCTGTTTGTCTTGCTCGGTGACAGGGTGTCATTTTGCATTCTTCAATGTTGAGTCACAAAGGATGGACGCGCTTTTGTTCGACAAATATAATTGCGGAGGTAAAAGTCATTGTCTGGTCTCGGAAGTGGCAATGGAAGTCTGCGTGGCTTTGTAAAAAAATATTAAAATCAGTTTTTTGGCTATACTAATTTTCCAGCTTGTTTTTTTTACTATTTTGATCATACCTGTCTATACACACTCACCTTTGATTAGCTCCAACTTCCTCTCAGCTATCTCAAAACTTCCTCGGCCTAAACCTGTGGTCGATTTTTTTTAGATTTTCAAGTTTTTTGTATACGGTTTTATTCCACTTTTTTATGTAGTTTTGAATAACATCCAGTATACAGAACACGATTTATTTTATTTATACACGGATTTTTATTTACAAATTTGCATAGAATGTAGAACACCTTCCATAGCATGACGCCCTTGAGGTGATTTTTCACAAAAACGGCGCTATACAAATCATCCAGTTATTATTATTAATATTATGACGGTCTGTAGACATGTAAAACCAGTTTTTGTGTTTTTAATTACAAATCCATCAATGTTTAATTAAATAACTAAGTAATTTAACAATAATGTTTGTAATAATAACAATAATGATTGGATTACTACTATAGCGCCGTTTTCGTGAAGAAAATACCTCAAGGACGCTTTACAACTAATTAATTTAATTTTTAATTTATTATTTATTTAATGTACAAGCAGATAGTATTACACAGGAATAAGCAAATAAGATTTATAACTACTGACTTAAAACGGATATAGATTTATGACCAATTGACGTACAACTATGACTTAAAACTAGATAACTAACGTACAGAATTTTTATTTCTTAATTTACGCGCCGGTGCGCAAATTCGTCTACAGTCCGCAGCACTGTAAATAACTGAATGTGTAAAAAATGTAAATATCTATTGAAAATTTAATTTATTTTATAAATATTTCAAATAAATACTAACTCTTCTTGTGCCACCAATCTTCTAATAAATGTAAAATTAATAGAAAAGGATGATAAAATAGCAACTGTAAAAATCATATCTTCTCTAACCTTAAATTTTCTGATAAAACTGTGTTCATCTGAAGCGACCTGCCAGGTAGGTATGTTTTCATGTATCTGTTTGTACGTAATTAGATAGAGAATATGAAGTAATATTTGTACAGCGCCCTTGGGGTGATTTTTCACTAAAAATGGCGCTTTACAAATCATCCAATTATTACGCATATTTACATTCACAAATACATGCTGTGATTATTGACCGTGCTGCCGCCACTGGTAAGGTATTAAAAAAATACAAGTAAGATAATTTATAGCTCTGTACAGCGTCCAACATGATATCACTCACAAAATGGCATCATTTTTTGTTAAGTATTTTTTTGTTATTATTATCAATTAAACAGTAGACTAACCGATTTTTAGTTTCCCTCCAATCTTCCTGTCAAACCCATCAAAGCCTCCATATTACAGTAAAATAAACAAATATTGTTTTGCGTCGCCAATTATCCTCTACTTTTCACATCCCGTCAGTAGTTGCATTCTTTGAAATAAAAGGTCTGTTTGCCTTCGGCTTTCTCCTGAAAACTACCTGGCCTGGCTCATGTTCGAGTCCTTTTTTGTTGAATAATTACTGTTTATACACCATATTGCACGGTCTCCTGCTGTCCCTAATTTCCTTCAACTTGTATCTCTATTTTGTATTTTAACTTCTATGTCAGAGGTGCAGACTCTTTGGCACGCGAGCCATTCATTTATATAACATTATTTAAAAAACACGTATGGGCCAAAGCATTGCATATTCACCACAAAGATTTTATACCCAACATTAACATTAAACAATATAATTTCGGTTGTGATGTGAGTACGTTACCTATTCTTTTTACATATTTACGATAATATATCTCAAATTCATGTAATTAAAAATTGAATATATTCTTTAGACTTTTATAAAAAGTCAATAGATGTCTCATATAAAAAAAAAAACGGATATTAATCCGAGACACTGTCTAGTTTGCAATTGTGTTCGTTAAGAACTTTGTAATCATTATAAAGATGGCTGCCAATAATATGGGATTAAAAATGGAGAATAATATTGACAAATCTTGAATTTGAGATATAATAATAATATAATAATAATATAATAATAATGTTTTATTTCAGCCGAACAAAGCGGTGAGTGCAATACTTTGTCTGCTATATAAAAAGAATACATTTTAAGAATAAAAAAATTACACACTGTGAAGATGAAGATGACATAAATTGATCTGGTCTCATTATCTATGTTGGTTAAGCGGTTGCCCCGGATAGGCAGGGTCCTGGGTTCGAGTCCCAGATGCGACTTAAATCTTTTTATTTTCTGTCGTTTTTTTCGTTTTCATGTTTCCTTAAGATAAACCCTAGCAAATAGTATTTGTACCGGGCCCTTGAGGTGATTTTTCACAAAAACGGCGCTATACAAATCATCCAAGTATTATTATTATTATTATGTTAATATTATTTTCTACAATGATTGTCATTATTTACTTAATTTTTATTCAAAAAGTTTGCAGGTCCCCTTTTCTGCATCCCCCATTATGATCTTTACCGTTTCTTTTGCCTCCATGTTTTTATCTTTTATCTATATACCCACATACCTCTCCACCCCTGTCAAGGTTTCGTCTAAGGCTTTCTTCATCCCTTGCGCAAAGAATAAAGCCTTGTTCACAGCGTGACGGCCTTTTGCTGACCAGACGTATCATTATTATTTCTGTTTTGAGGAGACGGATTTTGACAAAAAAACGTATAGTCTGACTTTAAGGGTAGTTTTTTTTATCTTCATCTACTAGCAGTCTTTACCCTTATCTGTAAAGAATGGTGTATTTGAAACCAATTCAACTTTAAAACAACAACAGGTCTTCTTCCTGTTATTTATAATCCATTTCCTTGTCTTGTTCGCATCTCTTCTGGACTTTAAAACATCCGTTGTTTTATGTTCTACCTTGAACTTACTTACCAATAATAATAAAGGCTAAAAAATTCATAATTTAAAAGTATTGGAAATTATAAAATCCCTAAATATTAATTCTAGTATATTGAATAACCGAGCGAATCGCTTTGTTCCTCAAAAAAACTCCCCAATTTCGCCTTTTGTCGGCTCCCATTAAAACACCTAAATATTCACGTATGTCTGTCATTATTTTGTATCTATTTCCGAAACCGGTCGATCATTATATCAAATTGAAATGGTTCAAAACAAATTTATGCGTTTATGTTTTAAAAAAATATGTGTTTGAAGGTTCTATGACACACGAGCTAATGGAAAAAAATAAGTCGGTGACAAAAACATCACACCATCCTTTCTACCAATGTAAGTTTCGAAGTACAAAATAATTAAATCAATGTATTGAATATGACATGTAGTTGAATGGACATGGAAATGTATCCTCCGGCAGGTGACAGTAATTTGATTTCAATTTTGTTTCGTACAGATCGAATATCGTTTTAATTAATAACGACGTAAAATAAAATCTGCTTCCACTTTGTGTGAACAATAATAATTGTAATTAACGTAAACAACGATATTCTATATTCTAGGTGGGCCCCTTTCATCGGTGATTATAACCTGTGGACATATTTTAAACAGTGCATTGAAAAAAATGTCACCTACTCTTTCTTCCACTTATTACCCACTATACGCCAAAACTTTAATATTATTTTTTAGACCTATTTTCAACAACAGACGACGAATATGGAACAAACAATTTGGCATCTTGTCTCTTTTTTGGCATTTATGCCTATGTTACACGTAGACAGGGGCAGTGATACGTGGCAACTAAATTAAGTTTAAGTCGTAATTAGTAAGTTATCGTTAGGTTGTAATTTAGTTGACTAAATTTTCTATTTTTTTGGTTAAGCACCACGCTTCGAGTGCATCATTGTAGTTAAGTGGGGGACTATTGCCGCGCTATTTGGACACGCACACAATCAAGTTTCACTAGAAATACTAAATCACTTACGTACTTAATCGCACGTGCGGACGGCACTTACCGGGAAACTACTTTTTCAGGACAGTAGTTATTTTACTTATCACTTATCACTATATTTTAAAAATATTTTTTTGTGAATTTGTAGAACTACATTTATTTTTTTAGCAATTTAATGTAAATCAAATTTAATAATGTTATTATAAAGTTCTGCAAGTATTTTAGTTTTTATTATTGTAACCGGTGTTTCTTGTTGTTGTTGTTATAGAAAGGAAGGGTCTTAGATTAAATTTACTTGAACAATTTTCAAATTAATAAAAATTAATAAAGTGAGGAAAATTATTTATTCCCTACTTATCAGTATGTTCACACGACCAAAACAATATAACACATTTAAACAAATCAGTTACGAAAACATTGTCATTTAAATGAGAGGAAAACACATTATAAATGTAAGTACCCCACAGAGCAGAGAATTATTTTTTTTTAAACTAAATCGGTTTTACCGATAATAAATAATTTTAAACACCGCCCAAATTAGAATTGGATGTTGTTAGTAAATAAAATCATTCAAGTAAGTCGTTGCAATGTGGATTAACCACAGTTTGAAAATGGCCTTGAACGCCGAACTGTCACAATAATAAAAACAAAATTTCTTGCATAATTTAATGATAACATTATAAAATTTGAGTAAAATTAAACTTCTAAAAAAACATATTTTCTACTGGCTACGTGTAACCTGCCATTAAATGGCTATTTTGACATTCCATGTCGCGGGATGTAAACTCCCAAGTCAGTCAAATCTCATGATGTCAGAGGTCACTCAACGAGAGTTGTTCCTGATTAATACTATATTATTCTTGCAGGAAATCTTTTCGATTAGAACTTTAAATTACTGACAAATTTCATTATGTTTTCGCTGCCCTCGTTGTGCCAATCTACTATACAATTACTCATTGTCATATCTGTACAATAATTATCGTGAACATCCTCTTCCACGTCCACGTGTATTATAATATCCCGGGCGATCTCCCGAAGCGATATCCGCAATACTTAAAGTCAATTAAATGCGATCACTAATTGAAACAAGTTCTGCCGATATAATCGACGACACGGTTCGCATTGCAAATTCGAGTAAATTGCTCATTATACCTACATTTTACCGGTAGAGCCTTATCACTGCTGTCGTAGTATTAATACTGTAGCTTTCGTTAAGAATTACACCAACTGCTACACGGTTTGTAATGGTGGCTACTTTGTATTACAAGCCAAATTATTTTTTTATTAAATCATTAAAGTATTTAATATTACCAACACATGAAACAAGACACCGAAAAAGACACAGAAAATTAAAAGGAATCAGTCGCATCTGTTAATCGAACGCAGGACCTCTGTCTTTTTATGTTTTATTTAAGGTTTCCTGCTGATACAAAAATTGTAAATGGTAGTATAGACAGCCCTGATTTTATTAACCTCATTCAATTTCATTTACCTACGAGAGCTACTCGTTCCAAAATCATGTTTAAATAAAACAACACCAGGACTGAGAATTACAAACATTCGCTTGTACCTAGATTACATGAAGTTAGTAATATATACGCATATGTTTGTATCTAATGTCATTGTACTACCTAATGCTTACTTTACTTTTTGAAATTATTTGTGTTACATTCTTATGCCTGTAGTTAACTGTGACATGCAATTATTGTTTATGATATATTTATACCGTTAATATTAAATAAATTTGTTAATATTATCTTCTTTTTATAATGAGATATACAAACTTCAATAGGTTCCAATATATATATATATTTTTTCATTATTTTTAGTTTATTTTATTTATACACCTATAGGCCCGATTTAAAGAGTAGCTACAGTACCTGCATAAATATTAGCATGCTGCTGTTAGCTCCGTTGTAAAATCTATCTCTTTCTCGTAAACTACGCATGTAACAGACTGACGAATTTGGCAGTCATCTCTGGTCTGGAGCCACTTCTATCTGAAAAACCCTTGACTACAGAAACGGGCGGTCCGTTTGATAGATTCCCCTATCTTAACGAACGAATTAGAATCTTTCGAGCACAGGCGTTAGGTGCGAATGCTGTCCTTGTTCTACCGCTATTTCAATGGAACATGCTCTGGGGAACTAGCGTTATTGATCCCTTTGGCACCGGTGCACGGTCGGGAAACTCACCAAACGCCCGCCGACCATTTGCACACGGTTGACATTTGTCTCGTGAGAACCGGTCGCTTCTACGACTCGTTCACATGTTCAACTTCACGGCTGTGGAATGATCCGAACTTTGTGTTTCCTTTCTTCTACAACATCGGCCTTTTCAAGTCCCTCCACACAGCATCTCCAAAGATGACATAGGCCTTTAGGGACATTATTCCCCTCAGGGCCTCCTGTGTGGAGTAACTGTAAAAAATAAATAGAACTAACATTAAATTGAAAAAAAATTTCGAACATCTATAAAAAAATAATAATAATACTATATATACAGAAAAATTCAACACATGTCCCGTATAAATAAAACTCGGATCGGTATATCCGAGGCAGTATCTCAAAAGATTACACAAATAAATTAGGGTAGAATCTTGTAGTCACGATAGCAGCCAAAAATATATGGGAATTAATTGAAGATGATATTAACAGTTCTTAGAAATCGAAATTTGATGGGGCGGATTAGGGTAGCCGTAGCTCAGTGGATTAGAGCGCAAGGTCCTGGATAGACCACGAGGTCCTGGGTTCGAGTCCCTGCTGCTATCCTATTTTCCTTTCTGAGTCTTTTCGGTTTCATGTTTCCTTTTGAGCGTTGTTAATATTATCTTCAATGATTTAAAAAAAAACTTTAAAGTTTGGGAATCACCGTTCCAGACACAACAGATGACTCCACAAAAAATCTTGGCATCTCATCACAATCACGCCGTTAACTTGGCACTCATTCCCGCTCTAATCTCCTGAATGGCCAGTCTCTTCGGAAGCTGCCTCGGAGGTCCAATTTTCGTCTCCCAGTTTGTTTTATCTAACAGCATCTCTTGTTGTTTCTAGGTTGCCAATCATGCCCCCCCTTGAGGAGCCGCTAAGTATCCGTGGACCATAAATCTTCATTTACAGCATCTTTTATTATTTGATCGCTTTTTACTATGTTTTCTTTTGGTTGAAGTTTAATGTGACGAATTAGAAGACTGATTTTCAAACAGAATCTGTTTTATAGTTTTTCAGTAGTCTCATCGTGTCAATTGGGTTAATTCTTCGTAATGACTTAATTTAAATTCGCAAATATAATTGATTTTTTTTTAAATCACTTTCTGCTCCCAGCTCTCCGGACCCAGTAACTATGGCATCCCAATTAGGTTACGTTGCGAGGCTGAAGGAAGTGGGTAAGAGAAAGAGGTGTTGGAGAAGAAGGTTGGGAAGTACGTACCTGGTATAAATATTGAAAAGCTGTGCCTACCCTAAAAAAATTGAACCATAAAAATCGACAAATTTGTCTTCAAAACGAATTCATTTAGTTAATTAGGTTGGAAACTTTTAAACTCAATTTTTAAGTTGGCCTCAATAATTAGCGGAAGACGAATATTAAACGTAAAATTCACTGTAAATTTTGAAAAACTGCACATAGCCTACCTTTGGTCATAGAACAATGCACGCCACTGCTACCTGGCTATTTAGATCTGGTTACCAAACACCGATTAAGCCATTGTTATGCAGCTAAAATTAATCGATGTAATTTTATGATGATTCTCGAGCTCACCGTTCGAGAGTTTTTACGTTTTCGTTTTCACAGATTTCCTGCTTAATAGTTCGTAAAGATTTATGATGTCAAAATTAAAATTACTATTGATTTTGTAATGTCACACCACGTTTTTTTAAGTGGTTTTTACGATACTCTAATTATTTGTTTTTTATTTATCTAAATATTAAACCATCACACCGTTTCACTAAAAGGGTAGGCAGATATGATGGATGGCTGCACAACTCTATCCTGGCACATACTCCTTGCTTCATTCACATTTATACGTCGTCTGATGCATGTTAATTTGATTCAATACCACGCTCGTACCATGTCTTCCCCGGCGTCCCCAAATTCTACCATCCACTCTCGGGTCATGTATTATTACCTACATGTTGTTATTACTCATCACGCTCACATCAGCCTTGTATTCTTTGCATATATTTTTTACACGGTCATACATGATTTTACCACATATACTCGTTCACCTCATGGATCTCTTTTCTACAGCATTCAGTCTACTTTCACCCTTCCGCTGACAGTTCCATGCCTCACCCCATACATCATATAGGAATAATGTAAGAATAGGAAGTAAGATTTGTACAACGCCCTTAAGGTGATTTTTCACAAAAACGACGCTATGAAAATTATCCGATTATTATTATTATCAGGGTTGGTATCAGCACTCCACTGTGGACTGGTATCTTGGCTTTTACTGTAAAATCGTTTTAATAAATCGGTAAATAAAATTTCACACTCTTCTACTCAATAATTTACTTGAGTTAAAAATTTAATATAATGAATTCTGCATTGGTTTCTTGGATTTTCTTCGTATCTGCACAGGTTTAAGATCCATCCCTGCAGCACCTTCAATAATGTATTCCTATTTCTCCTTACGCAGCACTTAGCAGCAACAACATTACACATTAGTGCCATTTTCCGTATCTGTTCATCGTGCGTTTTATCTCAGTCGTATCTCTCCTCTTCTCCTCTCTTCTCGCCCCGTTTTGCATAAATACCCGGCATTAATGCGCCTCCCACTCCCCCACATCCCACCTGCACCTGCCACCCAAGAGGCGAGGCTTGTCGTCGTATCTTTGGCAGAATAGTGCATTTTGCATCTTCTGCAGAATAATGCACAGAATCGCACTGTAAATGTGCATGTTATTTGCGGGCGGTTTAGACGTCATCTAATCTGCTTTTATTCGATTCCTTTATGTACCATAATTTATAATTCGCCTATCAAATCCTTTCCGCTACATAAACACTCTGTACTCCCTTTGCACCGCGTATATCCGCCCCAGTTATAACACTGCACAGCTATCTCGACACCGTCCTACCAAGCCCATAGAAGCCCAAGAATCTATAAAATTCCACAACTCAAACAGCCTTCGCACAACCTTATTATTTTTTTTTTTACTTTTATTTTAACTGATGACCTTGTGCCAGAGCACGGTCAAATCAATAACTTAATATTGGATCGATAGGTTTAACCGATGTCGATTTTATATCTATTTCTTGATCATGGTACCTTGCGCTTGTTAGGCGTGTCGATAGCCATGCCGATATTGACAACGAAATAAATGAGAAATCGTCCTACGATAGCAACACTGACGGGTGTCGTCTAGAGATTGGTTCATTCCTTACTTTCTGGCTTCATTAGTAATACATGAATTAATAATACTCTTTGTTTTCACCACTTTATAAATACACTAAATAGATATCTTGATGTTTCGAAAGCGATGCTTTCTTCATCAGGAATATCTATTATATTACCGATGAAGAAAGCATCGCTTTCGAAACATGTAGAAAAATATATATTAATAAAGTGGTGAAAACAAAGCGTGCTTTTAATTATTTTATTACTTCGGAACTTAGCCATAACTCGTGATATTCTGAACAACTGTCTGTTTAATTATGTTTCCCAAGCTCGAACAGATTCAATTTATTTTATTTATTTATTCTTAAATGTAAATATAAAAACAAAAACATTAGCTACTCATCTCACTAGGACAATCCTTTCTTGAGATGAGTGACAATTGATCGCGTATACGACGTCTTTCAATTCTACGAACTTCGTTAGTTTGCCTTCATTCATTAATAAGCCATTGCCATACATTATTCAAAATGTTGAGTTTATTGACAGTTAACCGTAGCTCATCTGTCACCCAAGAGGCCGCGCTAAATTAGGCGGCCTTTTGTCTACCGACTGTCTGTATATAAAATAATATTTTATATTAATTGTTGACTATGCTCGTATATACCGCCTAACGCTACCTAAACCATAGATGACGGGTTTAGTCAATATCGTACTGATATAGGGTTTTATGATCGACCGTCTAGTACCCCCATCGTGCCATGTCTTCCTTTTGCTTCCTCGATTTCTTCTTCCGTTTCCTTGCACGTCGTTTATTCACCAAACAAATATCCAAACAATCTAAGCATTTTAGTCTAGCTAAAATTATTGACGTTGGAATTGTGTTATTCCAACTATTCCAACTAAAACCCAAATTAACAAATTGCAATCAGTATTCAACGCTGCAGCAAGACTTATCACCGGCGTATCTAAATATTCTCACATTTCAGAGCATCTCAAAAATCTCCACTGGCTCAAATGTCCTGAAAGAATCCAGTTCAAGCTCTGCTGGATGGTATTTAAGTCACTTAACGGAATGGCTCCGGCTTACTTATCAGAACTGTGTATTCCCGAAAATACCAACTCACGGCAGTCCTCCCTTAGGTCAGCATCGTCATCAGCTATCGGCAGGTTAAAGGAACCAAAGCGCATACCTAATACTAAGTTCGGGGATCGTGCTTTCGGAGTATCAGGACCTACAGCCTGGAATGAACTTCCGCATTACTTAAGAATTATCAAAGACTCAACAGAATTCAGAACTAAACTTAAAACACATCTTTTCAGACAATCGTATCCATAAATTGAAGAAATTCACCTGTAAATTGCTTAGATAGGCTAGCCGGTTAGTAGTTTCCTAAAGTCATTAAATAAATAAAATTAAAATAAAATAAAAAAATTCACGCATCGGTGCGCAAATGTGTCCACAGCTCGCAACACTGTAAATAACCAAAGTGTAAAATAAAAAATAAAAAGTTAATTATATAATGGAAAATACACTTTGTATATACCACTTTACTTAAAATATATAAATATTTATATATTTTAAGTAAAGTGGTATATACAAAGTGTATTTTCAATTATATAATATAAATATTTATATATTTTAAGTAAAGTGGTATATACAAAGTGTATTTTCAATTATATAATTAATAATGATGCCACAATGTTATCAATCATTTGAAGAAATTATAAAAAGTTAATGTTTATTAAAAGCTTCTTACGCTTCTTTTTAAGGTAATTTTATAGATATTTTGAGTCCTAAAATTCATTTTATGAATACTTTCCAGTCCTAAAAATTATAAGTATATCAATAAATACCAACTCTTCTTGTGCCACCAATCCTAGGAGCAACAAATGACCATGTAAAACTATCATCTCTATAAATAAATTTTCTAATAAAACTGTGTTCATCTGAAGCGACCTGCCAGGTAAGTATGTTTTTCTGTATCTGTTTGTACATAATTAGTTAAGAAATATTTGTACAGCGCCCATGAGGTGATTTTTCACAAAAACGGCGCTATACAAATCATCCAATTATTATTATTATTATTGACATTGATTAAATCACTTTCTGTGTACACCCGCTCTTCACGTCTCTGTGTCTACCTATTTTTATTATTTCGATCCTTTCCTATTTCTATATTATCCTCATGCGAGATTCGAACCACAAACTTTGGAACCCAACCTGTGCCTTATTCCACTGTCGCCACACCTTGCTGTCTACCTTCATTTCCCGGAACCTGCAGTACTGTAAATGAATTCCCGCCACCATTGTTGCTCCCCTGGCTATTATTGTATTATTATATTGTTGAATTATCGTTGGTCCCTTATTCCACAAGGTCCTATTGTCGAAATTTGGGACCTTCCTGGTACGAATTGAGAAGAAAAAATGTCCCATAAATTTGGAGGGTCGTTCAAATAGTAATTTTTTGAAAATCTTGCAAATAAAGTGTTTTTTATTTTATTTCTTGGTTGTGAAACATGACTAAAATATGAATATAAAATGTTCAGTTCAGATATCGTGGTTTCGTTATTATTAGGTTCAAAAATGGTCGATAGGGACTTCCATCTCAACTAAGACTGATTTAGTAATCAACAGAACTCACAATGAAATTCATAACATATCTCTCCAAAAAATTAGGAGTTATGCTTACTTTCAAAAGTAGCCCATGATACCTAACTAAATTTTCGAAAAGTTTTGTACATAAAGTTGACTTCTATCAGGAAATTAAAACAAGTAATCAAAGAAAACTGAAAACAAATTAATAAAAATAAAATTTGATCTTAAGAGTTGAAATAAATCTATTATTTTAATTCATGGAAGCAAAGACTGTCAATAGAATATACTCGTATTGCATACTCTATGATGAATCTATTTCTGACTAGAACTAGGCCTTTTTTACGTTAACTCTACACAGGAGGAAAATAATTTCCTTCAGGCCTGTCATTTTTGGGAATTCTATGTGGAGAGTATTTTTAAGGAAAGGAACCAGAGGAAGTTCTGGGAAGGAAAAGGGCATGAGGGGTGGGTAGGAATCTGGGGGTCAGTGCGTCCAGGAGTGACGGACATATCAATCCATCCTCCTATTGCGGTGCATTGCGAGTCCAGCTGGCGAGGACAAAAAGTCACTCAATCGGCCTTCCTCGATCACCTAATTACCGATAAGCACTTAATCCAATGGTCTGAATATTAGATTGATTCTTAGAATTGTTCGGTTCAGATTTCTAATTTACAAAACTGCTTACATAAAGCCGTTGTTCGTAATCGATAACCTGTGTATTCTAACAATATTAAACCCTAGAGATGTTTGAATACCATTGTTAGAAGTAATATTTGAAAGCATCTTAATAATAATAACTGGGGAATATTGAATTTTGTTGACATAGAATTAAATGACAAACTTTTCATTTAAATTTAGTTTTAAATTTCCTTTAATATCTTCTCATCCCTGTCAAAATTTCGTCTTGTTATCAATTTTTCAGCAACAAAACTTTTCTTGTGCTTTTCATATGATTAGGATTGTTTGTTGATTATCCTTGTTTTCATGTAATAATACCCGTGTGTTGAGACCATATCAAGAATGATCTGTATTTTTAGTTAAAACTATATCACTAACAACGCTACCTGACTGCTCAGATAAGTATGTCGATCTTCGTGGTTACGATCCTTGACTACGAATCCGGAGGTCGCGGGTTCAAATCCCTCCGTGCGCATTAAATTTTATGTGATTAAATTGTGTTATTTCACAATTCAATAATTTAAAATAATATGTAGTATATTTTCAGCACGTTTCATAATGGTAGATACTGTCAGTATCGCCCTGGTAATAGACCACCATTCAGAATCGAAACGTTGGTTGAAATGGATTTAGCCGTGTTTGGTGACCAGATCTAAATAGCCAAGTACCTCCCCACCTTCCTTCTTCCCCATCTCCTTTCCTTCCTCAATACCTGCAGTCTAACAACACACCCCAATTGAAGATGCCATAGTCTCACTTGCTTTAGATGGTTGAGAGCAATTGGGACTTTTGTCCGGTATCACATTAAAAAAAAATAACGTTTCGATTCCGAACGACCCAGGCCATACTGAGAGTCTCTCCCATTAAGATTACTCGCATTTAGAATTGAGCGTCCATTTTTATGGTTTAAATTTACTGACTATTGTTTAAATTAACGTATCATACGTCTCGCATTAGAGTATGAGTAATATATCTGCCTTTCCTAGTGTAGAAATTTCGTCTTTCCAGTGATGTTATTTCACAAAACAACGCTTTTTTAAACATGGCGATTTTAAAAATTAACAATCAACTTATTAGTCACCCCTCGCCACACTGAAAATACACCCTGCCTCTTATGAAACATGTTTTCTACAAGCACTTACTGCCTTCAAATCGGGCCTCGCTGCTATAAGCGGTTCAATATTGAATCCACACAATACAGAAACACCGATGTAAGAAAGGCGTTCTGTTGTGCGTCTCCTTTGTACTTCTTTTACCCTCATAAGTCCAAGGGAGGATGTACAGTGTACATAGATCGAATTTATCGAGTCAGTTCACTCGTTATGGTTGACAATGTCTCAATAAATTCTGTGCCATTCAATAGGTAGATGTTTTTTTTTCATTCTGCAAAATAGTATCTGTCTAATATCTTGCTTAATAATAATAATAATCGGATGATTTGTATACCGCCGTTTTTGTGAAAAATCACCTCAAAGGCGCTCTATAAATATTTTTTCCAATGATCTAACTTATCACTAACTAATTCACCAGTTCATCGATCTGTAATACCAAACTGTATGTCCAAAGCATTTGATCAATGAACCTGATGTCGCGTTAAAATATACTAAGAATGTATTTACTAAATATGTAATATGTATGTTTGTCTATCTCTGTGTCTGTCTGTCCGTCCTCGATATTCTCAAGAAATAACTCCACCGGTTTCGCTGAAAATAACAGTTTATTCTTATTAGTGCCGGAAAGGTTTATAGAGTAGTTTTTTTTAAGAAATCCAATATGTAAAACTGTTGCAATAACGTTTTAAAATTAATATGAAAAACATTTAACCCGCCATGTTTTATTTAGGTTTGCATATAAATATACCACTCTGGTTAGCCACAGATTACATATTCAAAAGAAGGTTTGTTTGTGTAGAATATTTTCAAAATGGAAAACACAACCTTTAAGAACTTTTTTATTTAAATAAATTTTGAAAAAAATTATATTTGAGTCGGGCCATGTCAGTAGTCGGAATAACAGAAGAGAATGTATGAGACGTTGTATGAATGTGAATGAAGCAAGAAGTGTATGCCAAGATTGAGTTGTTTGGCGGTCCGTCCCCTCCGCGCCTAACCTTGCGGGAAATCGGCGTGATGGTTAGTTAGTTAGTTAGTTTTGAAAAAATAAATGTTTGGAATGAAATAAAATTTTCAAATGAATGTTTTGTTTGTTTCTTAGAGATAGTAGATCGCTGTCAAATAAATTATGGCACCCAAACGACAAGTAAGAATTCACAACGTCATAACTTTATTTTAAAAAAATTAAAAACCCGAGCAAGGCTGGGTACACATCAGCTATTCTATATAAATGAGCTAACACGGGATGTCAACCTTTTCACATGAAAATTGTTTAGTTGAAAATGCGAATAACTATATAATAATGCAGTGTACGTTTGCTATTGGAATAATTACTGTAAATGTACATTTAAAATATAATGAAATAAATAAATCCATAATATTATAACCCTTGGGTAGTTGTACACAACTTGTAGACACGCTGGACGCATACCCAACATTTTCACACAGGTGGCATTTACAACATGATCTGTATTCAAGATGACTTGCCGGTTTCCGTGTTTCCTCCCTCTCCTACAAGATGGACTGTTTCAAGACCCAGATTCACCCGAAGGTGACATAAGCCCTAATGAATCCTCGTGTGTAAATGTTGGCTTTTTGAAGTGGAAGACGCAATGGATATGAGAAAGAAGATAGTTGGGGAGTTACCTGGCTATTCGCATCTGGTCAATAGGCATAACTAAAGCCACTTCAAGCATGGAATTGATTCTAAATGGTGTTTTTCCATTAGGGTGGCAATTGGAGTAACTCTCACTATGGAATGAGATGCAAATTTTCTATATACGAGTAGGTATAGAATGGTGTACCGGAATTTCAATGGAAGATGCTTTGAGGAACTAACTTTATTTAACTTGCGTACGAGAAAAAGGTGCAGCCTGCTACTATGAATACAAGCGCATTGCTGGGGAAAAAAAATCACATTTGCTTCATATATTCTCCTTATACTTCTTTCTTCGTCCGTTTGCTCTGCATGCCCAAACCATCTAAGCGTCCCTTTCTTAATCTTGCTCATTACGCTTACATCAGCCTTGCATTTTTTACGAATCTCAAGATTTTTCACACGATCATACATGGTTTTACCACACATTCGGCTCAGAGATTTCATTTCTACAGCATTCAGTCTACTTTCATCCTTCCTCTGCCAGTTCCATGTGCACTGCCAACATCATGGTTGATATCAACACTCCATTGTGGACTGCTAGCTTCGCTTCTTTGAATATTGGTATAAAATAAATAAATTTTACTCCAATCGCTTCCAATCTAGGTCCAAGAACAAATTCGGCAATGCATTGATTGTAAACCCATCTTCCAGCATTAGATCGAGCTTGTATGAAAAGCTTGAATGCAAATAAACGACTGCGCTCGTTAAAAGTCTACACGTGTGATGTTATTTCCTGTACATTCTTCTTTAACGAACTAAATGAAAGTGGGAATGCAGCAAAGAAACTTCATTCAAATCAAATTATATATTTATTTTAAAATAACCACAATAATCATCTCCCTCCTTTTATCCATCATTTAAGAGGAGAGTCTTTAATATGAAATTATTAAGCTGTGTCGTGCCACCACATTAATTCCGTAATTTGTCCAAGATAAAGAACGGTCCAACTCACAGCAGCATCCCGTCATACATTATCTCGGATGTTTTATTTTATTATTATTTTCTCATCTGGTAGACTTAACACAAAGCCGTTTGGCATGGCTCCAAGATGTAAAAAAATCCCTACCATTATACGCGTCAAACGTTCAGATTTTACATGAAGATGTCATCTCTGATTTGTCCTATATTTTGTCATATTTCAGTCAAGCAACTAGTTCCTAGAATACAGGTGGTGGGTAGTATTTTCACTTATGATTTACAAGACATTTTTATGATTTTGAAAGCTTAAATCAAAGCTCCACCGATTAGTCGGCAATTTTTTACAAATTTGTTGAAAAATTGTTATTTCTTGGTATTATTTTATTTGTGTTTGAACCGTTGAGACGTTTAAGTAGACTAGGTAATAAATTATACATATTGGGTATTTTCAGCGAGTCTTATAGGTTATCTGAATTGCTCTCGATTATATGGTAAAGCAGTCACTCGAATTATATGAATACCGGTGATAGCTCCTTGTAACCTCTTCTTCTATAACGTAGATATCAGACTGGTAGATAATCTCAGTATCGCCACCGTGAAATATCACATAGTCTTGTAAAATTTAACATTTCATCCATATACTACTAGCTGAAGTACCCGGCGTTGACAGGGCTTATGAATGGTTTGAAGTAAAGTTTTTAAATCCCTACTCCTACTCCCTATCCTACCCACTAATTTTCTTCTTATTTTGAACGTCAAGTGTGCAAAATTTCATTAAGAACTACCAAAATTTTG
This sequence comes from Halesus radiatus, assembly GCA_022606495.2. Taxonomy (NCBI): domain Eukaryota; kingdom Metazoa; phylum Arthropoda; class Insecta; order Trichoptera; family Limnephilidae; genus Halesus; species Halesus radiatus. Next base: position 23,620 of record JAHDVE020007828.1, read on the forward strand.
CTTTAAGTCTGGGAAAGGGGGATATGGGTGGTTTTTTAGAAATCACATTCTGCTTCTGACACTGACCTTCCTCTTGTTTTGTAGGTCAAGTGTGCAAAATTTTATCATGCTCGGAATAAAATAGTTGATTTGTATAGAAAACAAACACACCGCACGCCCGGGCCATTCTTATTTATATAATAAAAGAACGTACTGCAGGCCAGTGGCGGTTTTCTCCAATGTGCAGTAAACTCCCAACAAGATTCACCTTAATTATAATATTACTACAGTTTGAACAGGGCGCCACCACTCCATAGTTAAAAAATCCAACAATAGGAACACAGCGCGATCCGAATCCCATAACGAACATATGGAGCTCTAAAACCTATGGGATATTTCACACAACATAAATGCAGTTTCGAACGGTGCCAGGATTTCTAATTTTGTAACAGTTATTTCGTGATGGAATTCGATTTCTCTTTTTGTTTGTTTTTAATACAATAATATATATATATATATATATTTTTTTATGTTATGATAATAATAATAATTGGATGATTTGTATAGTACCGTTTTTGTGAAAAATCACCTCAAGGGCGCTGTATCCCACTTTCTATTTATTTTTGTGGCAAAATGAATCCTGTCACATACAATATTAACTTAGGCCTTTTCTCGTATTACCCAATACTTGGCTGTCTTATACACCTATATATATTTTTTAAATATATAATATCGTATAAAATATATAAAAATTGAAATTTTAGAAAACTGAAAAAGCGTTAATAGTGAATTAAATTTAATAAATAATCAAATATTTTTTTGAAAATAGCTATTTCTTGAATTTATTTTTATATTAATATTAATAATAAAAATAATTTCTTTTTTAATTTGTAATATAAATTAATTACTTACACACTTTAATCAATTTTTGTTTGTTTATAATTTGTCAATTCTTATTTTTATCATTTGTCTATACCTGAAATTATTTTTAGTATCGCTTTCGAAACACGTAGATATCAATGTATGTTTATAAAGTGGTAAATACTAAGTATATTTTTAAATTCATTTAGTAACATTATAATCCAAGTTAGTCTTGTTCGCCGTAGTTTTTCTTTGGGCGTTCCCTGCACAGTCGCTCATTATACTGCGTATAAGTCATTACGTCGGTGTCCAATGCCACGACAGTTTGTTCCGAGTTTGTAGAGTTGAGTTCGTCTTTATGGCGAATGGCAGTTTTGTTGGTGACTCACGTTAGCTTTAGTTGCTTTTGTTGATAACCGATCGGCCGGCATGTCTAATGAAGCATTGTTCCCTGAGCAGATAACATGCGTTCCTTGGAGTAATAATGGCCAACGTTTAGGAGGACTGGCTGATACGAAATAAGCAAGCGGAGCACTAAATAGTATTTTTTTTAACGCCTTTTTTTTCAGATATTAGACATAATTAAGAACATCGTTTACATGGTATTAACAGTGTGTATTTAAGTACTATTTTTTATTTTTTACTTATTTAAATATTCCTTTTACTTTCCTTTTTTTTAATTTAATACCTCCCTAATTGAGAAATTCTCGTGTTTAGGGAGGGAGTACTAATATTTATTGTTACACATTTAATAATTTCAACAGTACTACAGCGCCCTTGAGGTGATTTTTCACAAAAAGGGCGCTATACAAATCATCAAATTATTATTATTATTATTATTAGTACTACCATGAACTTGATGTTCTGGTGTGTATATACACTAATTTAAAAAATAAAATAAAATAAAAGGAAATTTTTAGAAATAAAATATATCTGTGTATATAATTTTTTCAAATGATTGGTATTCATTCACCTTGTGGTATCATTACTAATTAATTTAAAAAATATGCTTTGTTTACACCACTTTATAAATATACATTAACATCTACATGTTTCGTATATATGCTTTTTGTTGTTGTTAATAGTGAATTAAGTTTAATAAATATTGAAATATTTTTTTAAATAGTTATCTCTTGTAATTATTTTTTTGTATTCATAAATTTTTGATGATGACAGCTTTGCTGTCGAAACATGTAGATGTTTATGTATATTTATAAAGTGGTGTAAACAAAGTATATTTTTAATTGTATATTATTGATCTATAGTCACTAGATACCTGGAAAAATTTGATTCTATTAAAAAAAAAATTCTTTCCAATTTAAAACATAAAAATAATCAGTCGCTAATGGGTGCTTAGTTAGAGTCGCGGTGGGGGGGTTGGACTGTTACTCGGCTCAGTGACCAATGACGACATGTGAAATAATGTATTTTTAGTAATAATAATAAATACTTTGTTTTGACCAATGTTTTTAATAATAAATTATACACATGTTTCTGAACCAATCGGTCCTTCTTCAGGATACAAAGTATACGAACAAAAAAAAATGACGAGCAAGTAACTAACTAACTAACCATCACGCCGTTTCCCCGCAGGGGTAGGCAGAGAGGACGGACCGCCAAACAACTCGATCTTGGCATACACTTCTTGCTTCATTCACTTTCATACAACGTCTCATACATTCTCTTCTGTTATTCCGACTTCTGACATGGCCCGACTCAAGTATTTGATTCACTTGATCGTGCCACGTCTTCCTTGGACGTCCCCGGCTTCTTCCATTGACATTCGTGTCATATATTCTCCTTACACTCCTTCATTCGTTCGCTCTACATGCCCAAACCATCTAAGCGTCCCTTTCTTAATCTTGCTCACTACGCTTACATCAGCCTTGCATTCTTTCAGACATTCGTCAAAGAGATCTCATTTCTACAGCATTCAGTCTACTTTCATCCTTCCTCTGCCAGTTCCATGCCTCACTGCCATACATCAGAGTTGGTATCAGCACTCCATTGTGGACTGCTAGCTTCGCTTCTTTGGACAACTTTTTGTTTGCGCCAACCGAGTTCAGTCCGTTAATGGTGTTTCCTGCATTCACCCTTCTTTCAATATCCCTATCAGTCTTTCCATCTCTCGTAAACATACTTCCCAAATACACAAACTCATCTACCTGCTCCAAGTATTCATCATTCACAACTATATTGCACACTGTTTTCGTACTCTCTTTTTCAAACACCATGACTTTAGACTTACTTACATTCATCATTATCTCATTCTTCATGCATACTTCGTTCATCCTAGATACGAGGGACTGTAGATCTTCCATACTGTTAGCAATCAGCACTGCTTCATCAGGATACAACAGGCAACATACTTGCAGATTACTCATTTTTGCGCCCAAGCCCACCTCTTTCAATTCTTGCATACAATTATCCATGTGTAGTTTGAATAACCACGGCGACATTACGCAGCCTTGCTAAACACCTTTTGTGATGTCAAACCACCCCGTAAAATCACCGTTTGCCCTAACACATGCAACGCTTCCCTCGTACAGAGATGCGATTGCCTGTATAAGATTTGTATTCACTCCATACTTTGACAACACCTTCCATAACTTTTTTCTGTCAACTCGGTCGTATGCTTTTTGTAGATCTACAAAAGCACAGAAAAGTTTTTGATTTTTTGCCAGAAACTTCTCTGTGAGCATACGCAACGAGAAAATCGCATAATCGAAAATACGCATCGGGCATCGGTCACATCTGGCGGTCGGTCGAAGGTCCTCACCACATGAAGTGCCAAAAGTGAAAAGAAACGGCTATTCGAGCTACGACGGTGGTTGTAAAAAATATTGTATACAACTGGGAAGTGGGCTGCTCTGCGATCTGCTGTGGTCCGACCCCAACAAGGACACCGCCAGCTGGGGCGAGAACGAGCTTCACCTTCACCTTCGTCATTGAGATAGTGGCCAAGTTCCTCAACAAGTACGACTTTGTCCTGATCTCCCGGTTGCATCAGGTGGTAGAGAACGGGTATGAGTTCTTTGCCAAGAAGCAACTGGTCACCCATTTCTCGGCGCCCAACTACTGCGGGAAATTCGATAATGCAGGAGCAATGATGTCAGTGGACGACACACTGAAGTGCTACTTCCAGATCCTGAAGCCGGCCGACAAGCACCACCTGGCGTACGTGCAAACCAACACCAACCGTCCCGTCACGCCGCCCAGAGGCGTCACCAAGACAAAGAAGATTTTGAGGGTCCTATGGATCAGTCCCCGCGGCCACCATCCTCCCCCGCCGCTCCACCCTTTTAAGAGTATTCTGTGTTATTTATACTAAAAAATGTGGATAATAATTCATTGTCTTAGCTTAAATACATTCTTGAATATGATGGAAACAATCACTCTATCATTTGTATTAGCGTCTTGCAATATATCGTAAGGAATAAATACAGTTAGCTTTTTTTCAGTTTAACATTAAATTTAGTTTTGATAATTTAACTGCATCTCTTTATATGGTCTATAAATAATGTGTAATGATAGCCTGTCCAAAAAGAGAAAATAAATGTAAAAAAAAAAAATCGTAGAATAGACGTAATATAAGAATAGGAAGTAATATTTGTACAGCGCCCTTGAGGTGATTTTTTCTAAAAACCGGCTCTATAAAAATAATCCGATTATTATTATTATTAATCATGCTGATTTTGGGAACATTCACCCTACCGTCATTCATACCTGACTCGCAAATAGAATCGCTATCACTCGGGTTGCTTTCGAAGACCTCTTCAAAGTATTTCATCCATCTCTCTTTTATATCCTTCTCATTCGTCAGCATTTTTCCATCTTTCGATTTTATCACTTTCACACATCCGCTTTCTGGACCATTCCGGGACCTTTTAACCTCCTTCCCAAACAGTTTCATGTTTTCTTGGAAGCGGTTTGTCATTTTGATCCCTTCTTCCTCTTCCAGGCGTTTCTTTCGTTCTTTCACTCCAGCTCGTACTCTTTTCTTGCATCCCTTATAAACTTCTTTCGCTCTCTCCCTCTCTTCGCTAGAAGCACTGCCAGTCGCTATCAGACATAACGACGCTTTCTTCTTCTCTGAGACCAGTGCTTTAATCTCATCATTCCACAGAAGAAAGGTGATGCATGCATCACCTTTCTTCCTACCTTGCGTACTTATCCCACATACCTCTCTAGCAGATTCACAAAGGCTCACTTTTATGTGATCCCATGTTTCATCTATGCTTAGACCGTCCATATCCTTATCATTCAATCTCATCTCTACACAGCAAGTATGTATAAACAAAATCGTAAAATAAATGGTGGGAGAGGATTAGAAGGAAGGGGTAACTAATTAAGGTATTAATGTGAAAGCTAATTTAGGAGGTGGCTCTTCGTAATAAGGATTAGATTATTAATAAAAACATTTAAAAAAAATTTAAAACAGAATTCACCGAAGATCAAAATGCCATTTACATTTTTTTATTTCAATAAGCTCAGGAATCACTGGTTAAACTTTGTTGGGTACGTCCTGATACATCCTGTAAGAATATTTGTTAAATTAGTTTATACGGTCTCTGACAACTTCTGCACTCCGCAGTCTTCTATATCAGCGCTCCTATAGTTGGTCATTAATCTGCCGGGGCACTGGGCAATATTAATAAATGCTCTGCCCTGTTCCTCACTGCCTTCCCTTCCCCTGGCGAGACCTCAATAAAGGCCCCCTTGTTCTGTTGAACGCTCCACTTGTGCTTTGTGTTTTTTTTTCACTACCGTTTAAGGTCATTCAGCAGCTTTGAGACGCAATGCTGTACGTATAATATGTAAATTTCGGTGTTTTACCAATAGTATATTATAAGCACATGTGTATACTGTATACAGAAGGATGGCAGTCTGCTAATATGTGCTCTACATCTGTAAATTTCTGCCATTCCCTTCCAAAACCTTTCGCGAAAGTTCTGCCTAAAGTATTCTGTGTTGGATTGAGTTCTTTTATAAATATTATTACAAGAAAGCATTATACACTTTCAATAATACGCGCGCACTGCAGCTACGAACCGCAGCTCCGCGCGCGCCCCATTGAACGACACCATAACGTGTCAAAAGCAGGAACTAAGTATGCAAAATAACGCATATGTCATATAGTTCAAGGCAAGACTCATTTGTGTTAGCGTCGCAAAAGGCCGTGCCTTTCGGTACAAATCACAAATGTATCAATCAGTGCCATCTGTCGGTAGCTCTGTTAATTAGCACAACTTTACTAACGAAATCTTCTTTTATGCAATTTTGATCTCGAAATAAATATGGGATTTTTATGTATCCAGTAATTGGCTTGTAATATGCATATTTGTAGCGGTTATTTGGATATTTAATGTGGCCGGTAATCCAACCAACATCGGCTAAAACCAGCAGCTTGGCCACTCTTAGCGAAAACTTACCAAGTTTTATTTTAAATATCAATAAATTCGCTATTTTTCCTAATATCTACCCACATTCCGAAAACTTTATTCCTTCGGTGTAAGGGCTTGGTTTAGTGTCCATGTTACTACGACTTCCACAAGACATAGCAAACATAACAAACTATTCTTAAATTTAGTCTGAAGTAGTTACAGAAAAGTTTCTTCTTATTAAAGAAAGCGATGCTGGCTATATCAATGCCATCCCTTACTCCTTGAGATTGTTAACACTGTTGTCGGTTTACAATATCAAATATTACAATCCAAATACAGGAATAGCATAAATAACACGGGCTCGAAAATTCCTCCATTCCGAAAACATATAATAGATTAGGCCAAAACATTTTACTCCACATTAGAATCGAACTCGAATCCCTCTATCTCCAACCTCGGCCGCTGGACCCCTCGCACCGACCCCTACCGTCTCCGCCCAAATTCTATCTTATACCTCCCCATTACCTTAGTGAGCGGGAATAAATATAAGATTGCCATCAGAAAGTGCCGCTAGAACATAAAACACAGTTTACAATTCTTTGAAATAAAAATAAATAAAGGCCCTACAGTAGCTATAGGCAGCCAGCGCTCACTGGATAGAGAAGATTATTTCCACATTTATACACCTCTAACCACAGTTGACACAGGAAGAGGGAGAAATGTTCCCTGGCACTGTACACAAAAAAAATTAAAATACGATATATATATACAATCTAAATACAATTCGTCTGAAAGGTGGGGTTTTGTTTGAAATGAAATTTGCACTGGTAACTCACTCGTGTTTATTACAAACAATCACAATACAATGCTAACCGGCGCGAGGTTCGTCACGGACTGTTCACCCGTGTCTCTCCCCGCCCCTCGTTTCCTTGATGGTGAGAGTATCGACACTCCGCAAGATCAAAGATTTACCTAATCCCGTTCGCTAAGATTATCATTATAAGGTATTTATCGAATATAAATTAGAAAACAAGACATGGAAATCGATAGAAAAAATGTTTATCTTACAGCAGAGCTGCATTTTAGATGCTTCGCGATTTGTAGCTCAAACATATCGTCGTGTACGTTGAAATAGAATTTAAGACCATTTTTTCCTTTGATCCTCCATAGTTTATTTAGTTGCGGTTTTCTCCCCCTTGTTATATTCAATGCCGTTAGTATCCAGTGAAAAACCATGTACGAGACATAATGTCATTTAATATTTTCTTGCTCTGTTTTTATTTGTGCCTACTTTATATTTGATTATTTACACCCTTAATTTCTAAATTTTTATGGTTTAATAGCTAAAATGTTCATCTAAGTGAGTCTGCTGTTATTTTACAATTACATTAGGTTAGGTTAGTTAGTGTAAAGCGCACTTGAGGTGAACCTTCACAAAACTGCGCTATAGAAATTAACTCTTATTATTAAATATTCGATTGAACAAAGGTCGTTAAGTTAAAATCCATAAATGAATGTAGTTATGTCTTAGTTTTCCGGATTCTACTGATAAATTTGTTTCACTTGATTAGTCGAACTATCAACACGGCTACTGATATCGAATTATATCCAAAACCAATGTAGACACACTGAACGGGAGTCTAAATAAATAATTCTGTCCACCAGTGCAAACATTGCCAGACATTAAAACTACTTGTCAACTGATTCTTCGTACATCACTGCGGATAAGAACTCAGCTTGATAAAGGGAGAGATATAAACGGATGTGAGCTACATAACACTCGGTGATGTCATGTCTGAAAATTTCCCCGAATCTAGGGAAAAAAAAATTAAAACTATAATGAATGTGGGTAATAAGGGATTATTTTACTTGATTTTCACAGTAAACAAACACATTGTGGATTGACATGATGAATTAAATGAAAAAAAAATTTGTTTGAATTCACTTTTATTTTTGTATAAATACGTCGACTAGTTTCGATTCGACTGAATCATCTACAGGACTTTAAATATACTGTATTTTTTTTTTATATCGTACTCCCGCAGTTATAGAACTATGTGAAGGAAAAAAGGACGTTCAGATAAGTCACTAAGTTGGAAGAAGAAGCTGGGGACGCCCGAGGAAGACATGTCACGATCAAGTGAATGAAATACTTGAGTCGGGCCATGTCAGAAGTCGGAATAACAGAAGAGAATGTATGAGACGTTGTATGAATATGAATGAAGCAAGAAGTGTATGCCAAGATCGAGTTGTTTGGCGGTCCGTCCTCTCTGCCTAACCTTGCGGAGAAACGGCGTGATGGTTAGTTAGTTAGTTTAGATAAGTAAGTAACTAACTAACCATCATCCCGTCCTTCGCAGGGGAGGGCAGATCGTACCGACCGCCAAACAACTCGATCTTGGCATGCACTTCTTTCTTCATTCACATTCATACATTATTTTCTATTATTTCGACTTCTGACATAGGCCGACTATTACTTCACTTGATCGTGGCATGCCTTCCTCGGGCGTCCCCGGTTTCTTCTTCGATCTCGGTGAAGTATTACGTTTAATATGGTTTTGTTGTGACTATTGTAAGATTGTTAATTTCACTAAAGCAAATACTAATAATTCACAAAACTTTCAATTTTGCTATAACAATCCAACACAATTCCATACAGTAAGGAACTCTACTGAAAAATACTATGCCTTAAAATATAAATAAATATATTCATATAAATCAGCAAATGCCGATTCTGAATATATAAGTATTATTATACGTAGAAGTTATAAATCGTTATTTAAAAGTGAATAAAAAACGATCCAATCAAAACGCCCTGTACTGTGTGATGGTACTACTACATTCTCTACATCTGGCGTCACGGGTCTCGTCCACGCGTATTCTGGTTTTGAATTTGTATGGAAATTTTAATTTTTGATTTTGTTTTGTATTTTAAATGTCTTTGTTTCTAGGTTTTGATGAAATTTTAACTTAATTTGGGTGACTTTAATCTCTATAATGATTCAAAATATATAAAAAATATATGTTGAAATAATAAATTCATATAATATAAGATTTTGAAACATACGCATTTTTTTGTAGGTAATACCGATAGATTCTATCGGTTTTTGTAATTTAGAAATCAATTTCTAAATGTATTTAGCCGCAATATCTTTTAGTATTTTTTTTAAATCTCTTGTGACCAATGTTTTTTTTATGTTTAACATTAAAGCTATGATTTTATGTGTGTAATAAATTTTAATTAATTTTTTTAAATCACCCCCCCCCCCTCGTTCTACCCCCAGAACATCGGTAGCCACCTCTCGCACGCAACACGTCGCCAGATATTGTGGTAGTGGAACACGGACGTTCCATCACACTTCAACTGTCAAAACATATTATATATGTTATCTTTTAGTATGATAACTAGACCGATATTGCTGCTGCCTCTATGACACAATGGGCTATACGCCGTACGTGGGCAGGATTACACATGTGGGGAAGTACACGATAAATAATAATATTGTTATAGTCTCAAAATAAATATGTCAAAAATAGATTAATGCCAACGTTTTTGGTGGATGTTTGTTTAACTATGTGTTGTATTGATATGGGATATCGACAAAAAATCATCATTGCTTGGCAATCGATGAAACTACTAGTAGTCATTCATGTGACGGTGGGTCTTATGTTTGAATAAGATTAAGAGAGGGACGCTTGTTAAAAACTCGTTAAACCATTTTTTTCAAAACGGAACAGAAAATTTTTAATAATTTTATTTACAGTAAACTGATGATATTTTATTTAGCCAAGTTGGCCGTACGTTAAGATTCTCAGTCCGCAGGTTTTGCATCACTGATTAAAGACAATCGTGATCCCGAAGCTTTCAGTGAAATCACTATTTCGATTATTTAATACTACTAATCGGTTTCCTCTATAAAAACCAAAAAATGCCCTTCGAATAAATTGAAACTTTTCATAGAAATTCCCTTGATAAGAATTAAAATAAAATTGTTAATTACTTTGTAAAAATATATACATAAACTACAAAATAATTTGAATTTAAAAAAAAATTATAATTTTAAATAAATGAATTTAAAAATATACTCAGTATTCACCACTTTGTAAATAATAATAATAATAATACTTGGATGATTTGTATAGCGCCGTTTTTGTGAAAAATCACCTCAAGGGCGCTGTACAAATACTACTTGCTAGGGTTTATCTCATTGTGTACATATACAGAAAACATACTTACCTGGTAGGGCACTCCAGATTAAAACGTTAAATTATATATATTGATATCTACATGTTTCGAAAGCGATACTTTCATCGTCAGGGATATATGAATACTTTATATTTGATATCGATGTATATTTATAAAGTGGTGAATACTAAGTATATTTTTAAATTCATTTACAAAATAATTATTTTTTTCATTAGGAAATTATGGACGCATTTAAGAAACAAGTAAATCACTACTTCTTAACAAAAAATATTTGCAAAAGATTCTCTTGATTACAAAATTCTTCACAGAATAAAAAACCGGTTTTTGCTCTTACTACAAACATTTCTAGACTACACTTGCCAAGCAAATTTTATGCGTATTATCTATATTTGTGGTAACATAAGACACACAGCTTGGTGCAATATTTTTCGCACGTATTTTCCTCTTAAAATATAAAATTTCAACAATCTTATCAGGTACAAATAATGTTTTACGATTACAAATAACAATTTAGCAACCATTTTATTGTTTTCACTTGTTAAATTTCCACTAATACATGTTTTCCCTTGTTCACAGGTATGTACCAGACAAATTAAACAGATTCGTATACTATCTTTCACGATCTGATTCGGGCTGCAATCGGATACAGGTATTTCTGATGATTTCATTAATTAAACTGATGAATCTAATGATGGTCCGCTAGTATAAAACATAATGGCGAATGATAGATTTTATCTAACCTTTTTATGTCGCTATTGAACATAATTTACATTCGATTAAACGATTGCTGGGGGATCCTATCAAACGATTGGTGATTCAAAATGAACTGAATTACTTGAAATACTGTGAAGGATATTCCTTATGGCGTTTATTTTTTTTCTGAGTTTCCCAAATTTATTTGAAAATTTTTCTCAGATGATTTTTTTTAACCCTTTTTTTACCAGTGTGCTTTCTTAAGTACACGAAGAAAAAAATAATATCTCTTGATTTTGTCAAATAGCCCCGTATTGTACGTATCGCTTGTAAAGTATATTCCTTATGGCGTTTATTGTTTATGCTAGGTTGCAATCCTAATTCCAGCGACAAATACCGCAAATAAAGTTACAGATTATGTATATAACAATTTTATGATCAGCTTCGCAATATTATACTACTATGCGACGGATTCAACATCTGGGAAACAAATACTTCGATGTTGTTGATATATTTGGTATATTAATGTTACAGTATAAGCATGCATTAGTACGGTTTTTTTTCGTCGATCTGGATAAAAGTGTCAAATTATGTCGTTTCTTTCTTATTATTGTTCTATTATAATATGTACCTTTTCAATATCATTTCTAAATGTCCATGTAAAAGCCTGTAATGAGCTGTAATGGTAAAGAAAGAAAGAAATTTTTGACCCTGCTGTCAGTGGTAAGGTGAAACATTGTTTTATGCATTTACAAAAAAAAAATACATCGCAAAATGACACGTTACACTACTTTTTGTAGTTTGCCTAACGGAATCTTGTTATTCAAACTCAAAATTTACTGAAAAGGTTTCAAAATATATGTATGTCTATATAAAATAAAAATAAAAACTTACAAAAACATATGTAATAAACTTAAAACACATATATTTTTCTCAAATAGTGTAAGAAAATTAAACGAGCATTGAAAGAGAATCGATGAGATAAATTAGTTTATCAACGTAATGTAATTGCCTCCGTATAGGTAATCAAAACAGTATTGAAGCAATACGGTAATGATTCTGGATACGATTGTTCAAAAAGTTTTGTTTTGTCTTTTGTTTTGTACGATAATTATTCTGAATAAGATGGTTTAGAAAGTTGAGTCTTTAGTTTTGTACGGTAATTATTCTGGATACTTGTTTTGTACGGTAATTATTTTCGATACGATGGTTTTAAAATGTGAGTCTCTGGTTTTGTACGGTAATTATTCTGGATACGATGGTTTAAAAAGTTGAGTCATTAGTTTTATTCGGCAATTATTCTGGTTACGATGTTTTGAAAAGCTTTTTTTTTGTTTTTTCTGGTAATTATTCTGGTTACCATGGTTTAAAAAATTGGGTCTTTAGTTTTGTACGGTAATTATTCGGTATACGATGTTTTAAAGAGCTTAGTTTTTGTTTTGTACGGTAATTATTCGGAATACGATGGTTTACAAAGTGGAGTCTTTAGTTTTGTACGGTAATTATTCTGAATACGATGGTTTAAGAAGTTAGGTCATTAGTTTTGAACGGTAATTATTCTGGAAACGATGGTTTAAAAATTTGAGTCTTTAGTTTTGTACGCTAATTATTCTGGATATGAATGTTTAAAAAATGAAGTATTTAGTTTTGTACGGTATTTATTCTAGATACGATTGTTTAAAAACCTTTCTTTTTGTTTTGTACGCTAATTATTCTGGATATTGTTGTTTTAAAAGTGGAATCTTTAGTTTTGTACGGTAATTATTCTGGTTACGATGGTTTCAAAATTTGAGTTCTTAGTTTTGTACGGTAATTATTCTGGATACGATGGTTTAAAATGTTGAGTAATTAGTTTTGTACAGTATTTATACGATGTTACGGATACGATGGTTTAAAAAGTTGAGTAATTAGTTCTATACGGTAATTATTCGGAATACGATGGTTTAAAAAGTGGAGTCTTTAGTTTTGTACGGTAATTATTCTGGATACGATGGATTAAAAAGTTGAGTAATTAGTTTTGTGCAGTATTTGTTTTGGATGCGATGGTTTACTTTAGTTTTGTAAGCTGATTATTCTGGATACTTGTTTTGTACGGTAATTATTCTGGATACGATGATTTAAACAGTTGAGTTTTTAGTTTTGTACGGTAATTATTCTAGATAGGATGTTTAAAAAGTTGAGTCATTCGTTTTGTACGGTAATTATTCTGGTTACGATGGTTTAAAAAGCTTAGTTTTTATTTTGTACGGTAATTATTCGGAATACGATGGTTTACAAAGTGGAGTCTTCAGTTTTGTACGGCAATTATTCTGAATACGATGGTTTAAAAAGTTGAGTCTTTAGTTTTGTACGCTAATTATTCTGGATACCACTTTTGTACCGTAATTATTCTGAACACGATGGTTTAAAAAATTGAGTAATTAGTTTTGTACGGTATTTATACGATGTTACGGATACGATGGTTCAAAAAGTGGAGTCTTTTGTTTTGTACGGTAATTACTCTGGATACGATGGTTTAAAAAGTTAATACATTAGTTTTGTACGGTTATTACTCTTGATACGATGGTTAAAAAAGTTAAGTCTTTAGTTTTGTACGGTAATTATTCTGGATACGATGGTTTAAAAAGTTGATACATTAGTTTTGTACGGTAATTACTCTTGATACGATGGTTTAAAATGTTGAGTCTTTAGTTTTGTACGGTAATTATTCTGGATACGATGGTTTAAAAAGTTGATACATTAGTTTTGTACGTTAATTACTCTGGATACGATTGTTTTAAAATTTTTAGTCTTTAGTTTTGCTCTGAACGCAGTCAATCAATCAATCTCTCGGAAAAATTAACTATTCCTTTATTTGGTTTCTGTTCCTTGAGATGTACCTCAATTCACCGGTTGCCCCGATAAAGTGGCTGTCCAGTTAAGCGGAATCGGCATTCTAATGCGAACTTCTAAACGAGCATTTATTTATTTTGACGATTGTAGTTTTTCTGTATTTCTTTCTTTCTCGATCTCTCAGTCTCTCCCTTTAAAACCAGACTCATCTCAACTTCTTTCCGTCATCATTCTCCAACGCTCATTCTTAAATCCCTATCTTGTAAGTAACCAGTTTCTGATTGCTTATCTGTACCCAAACACATCAGACATCACCTCGACTAATCTCAATGTGTTGACACGGTATTATGAATATTATCGCCGCGTTAATAACGGTGTGATTTTATTCACCATCTCAACATTATTCGATGCTCGACAAATTCCACTCGGAACACGAATACATTTTTATCTGTATTATGTATAGAGGCGAGTGTCCCGAGAGTTGTTTGAATACAAATATACGGTTTTATTTCGAGCTTCATGAAGAAATTTTATACACTTGACCTTCAAAACATGAGAAACATGAGGTCACTATCCATATGATATTTCTAAAATTCACCCCCTATACCCCTTACCCACCCCCTTTTTAGCAGAGATTTGATACTTGATGAAATTCTGCACATTTGACGGTCAAAATAAGAGAGAAAAACTATTTGTTGGGGAATCGAAAAGGGGAAGGGGAAGTGGAAGTGGAAGTGGAAGTGGAAGTGGAAGTGGAAGTGGAAGTGGAAGTGGAAGTGGAAGTGGAAGTGGAAGTGGAAGTGGAAGTGAAGTGCAAGTGCAACGCCGGATACTTCAACTAGTATGGTATAATTGTTCTAAATCAGAATAGGTATCTATTGGTGTTGCTCACAAAAAAAAACTCCTTAGCCATGAGCTCTGGCATCATGAAATATGCACAACTTTCCTCTGTGAATTTTTTAGCTCGGTGCCTCAGTTTTCAGTTCGCTAAGTCTTATGTATCATGAGATATGGAGTTTTGAAATATTAATTTTTCCTGTCCAAGAATATGACAAGACGCCGAATTGTTTGTTCTTTATTTTTTATCAATTTTATTGTTCAAAAAAGAAAAATATAACTACTGGTAATACTTAAACAAATTTAATTAAAGTCAGTTTATCTCTAGGGTCACTCAAGATAGGCTCTAGATTCAGAATCATTGAATTAATGTTCTCTTCTCTTAGAAAAACAACGCCATTTTGGACATGCTGTGTCTCGTAAAAAAATATCTCTGTCGTATCGTATTCCAGCATGCATTCGGTTACTAAATTTTTCGAATGAAATTTAATCTATTTAGAAAACAGTGGCGGTTCGTGGTCTATGTCATTGGGAGTTCAATCGGAGATTAAAAGAAGGTGAAAAAAATATCCTTCATCTATAAATCCTATGTTGATCTTTTCCAAAATGATTCATATTTTTTCCTAGATCTGAGGGATATTTATCATATCACTGCACAAGAGATTAGCGACTTATCATCGAGTTACAATTTGGCGATTCATTAAAGCGTCTGTAGCTAACGAATAATATAATATTGTAGGTAAAAAAAAAAACATTTTGTAATATAAAAACGCAACATCTTCAGTAATTACATTATTTTAAAAACCTAATACACAGAAAAAATCTGTTGGTTTTTGCAAAATGTTAATCCGTACAAATTTGGTGTTCAACAAATATTATAGACCCTTCACATCCGGCCCGCTAACAGATTCCAAAAGTTTTGCATGCTTCCACGATTTGTCACTGAAGCGCCATGAGTATAGGATTTTTAGAAAAATTTCTTAGAACAGAAAGTCCCATAGACGCTGAATTCAAAATGCACGACATTAATTTAGAACTCGCTTTCGAGCAGTAATAATATGGAGAGATAATAATAATAATTGGATTACTTCTATAGCGCCGTTTTCGTGGGAAAATCGCCTCAAGGGCGCTTTACAATTAATTAATAAACATCACTTGACGTACAACCAATACTTTACAGCTAAAATTTATTACTAATGGCTTGCAAGTAAGACTTATAACTATTTACTTACAACTAACTATGACTTATTGCTAGGGATTAACTACCGAGACTTATAATTAGTGATTTACTTCTGTAGCTTGTAGCTAGTGCCTTACAACTAAAAGTTATAGCTAGTGACTTACAATTTAGACTTAAGTAGGTATAACTAGAATATAAACCTAACACATATATAAACTTAGTACATATTTAAAACTAATACATATTTATGACCATGTGCACATTTCATACACAATACTACTAAATGACTTATAACAATGGCTTAAAGCTAGAGTCTTGCAACTAACATACCTATTTATAATATTGTAAATACCTGTTGTGGTGATGGATGGATTTTTTAGCACAGGTTTTGAATAGCGTCCTGTTTTGAAGAGCGGTAAATTTTTCTTTTTTATATGAGTGCACTGCACAAATTACACTTAGTAAACCGTCATTATTAAAAATAAAATCTCGATTATACCATGCCCATACGAACAACGACAAATTTCTCAAAAAATTGTGAAACATTTGAGTAAAAAAAAACCTCTCACATTTTCAAACATTTTCAGATGGCATGTTTATTTAAACATTACGCTAGACACTGGTCACTTGTGGATGGAATTCTCTAAAATCAGGAAGGACAAATGTGGAATGTGGCCGAGCAAGTGGAATGTTTAAACAGAGGTGGGACGATAACTCAGGGCAAATATTAGGTTAACAGAGCAAAGACAAGATATCTTACAAGACTCCGAACGCAGCCTCTGGGTGCTGACCAACTCTTGACCTGAAATAGGAATGGGGAGATGGCTCAGAGGATAGAACAAAGGATTTAGAATTGAAGTGGTGTACAAATATTAAATCCCCCGAGAAATAAACATTAAAACCTGCAAAAAGTCATACATCGGTCCAATAATAACCAAATGGTTAAGGGGAACGGCTGCAGTGCCTGTTTCATACAAAACTGAATTTTGGATTGGAGGCCAAAATACCCTTCCAAACGGAATGATCTATTTTTTTTTCAATTAATTAAAGGTTTAGTAAATATCTAGTACGGATGAGAAGTATTTTATTTATTTTTGTTTTACCTTATGAAATATCGGCCATTGAAGGAATTGATTTTTCGCGATTTTGAAGGAAAAACAATAATTACAGAATATTACACCACGCATAACTGGAGCATTTAGAACAGGCAATCTGCCTAGCTGGGAACTAATATCGACTTGACAAGATATTATAGCACTTGTACTCATTTGAATTATTTTCAGTTGTTTAAATATTCTCAATTGTTATTAGTTATTATACAATATTATGTACTTTCTATTATGTTATATGCTATGTACCTATAAAGCCTCACTACAGCCAATAATTAAAATTTAAAGAATAATCATTAAAGTCATTAAAAAACCTTACGACTTCCCCACTCTAGGGATATTTCGTGAATTTAATGTACCATCTATTACAGCATTATATAAAAGAGACGCCTTATATCAAATTTACAAAGAATTTTCATAAATAAAATTCATTCCACTGATAGTATAAGCAATAGATTCCAAACAAATGGTTTAATAGCTCTCCCAAAGAACCACCACAGCACAGCAGCACCACTACTTGTATTTAGGTATGAGATGGTACAATATATTATTATCCAAAAACAAAATTAATGTAACCGAAACATTGAAATATGAAAAATTCAACAGTCGAATTTACTTCCGAACTTAGATAAATTCCCATTTAAATTAATATTTGTTTTATTTTTTATTATTATTCTAAAATTGTTCTGTTGATTTACGTTTGTAGTTATTTAATAAGTTTTAATTTTGTTTACATATTGAATTGTTTTTATTATATTATCATTCCGTATGTAAATACTCCTCCATGACCACGAGCTCCTGGAGCTCAACTTCTAGGGAGTACATCAATAGAAAGTTTAAAAAGCATGTGAATGATGACGTATTATGTAATAATTAAGTTTTTTTTTGCAATAAATTAAAAATGGACGGGAAATTAGAATGTGCGGCAGAAAAATGTTAGGAAAAGTTTTTGTATAATTTCTATATCGTAAAAATATTTTTAAAACATATAAAGACGGCCTCCGTGGTTGAGTGCTAACATTTTATTTGATAAATTCACCATTTATTAATTAAAAATAATATATAGTATATGAGCGGCACGTTCCAGAGTGGTAGATACTTTCAGTATCGCCTTGGGGAAAGACCGCCATTCAGAATCGAAGCGTTGCTTGAAATGGCTTTAGCCGTATTTGGTGACCAGATCTGAATAGCGAGGTACTTGCCAACCTTCCTCTTACGCATCTCCTTTCAACGTCACCACATACCCCAATTGGGGATGCCATAGTCTCACTTGCTCCGGACGGTTGGGAGCATTGGGATTCTTGTGCTGTACTCACATAAATAATATGAAATAATGTTTTCATTTCACACATAACACCCTCAGGCTTTTCTCCTGCCCTGTGTCATCTTTGGGGATGCTGTGAGGAGGGTCTTTTCAAGGAAAATAAGGAGAGAACCATTGTTATTTTTTTATGTTGTGTACCAATTACTGTTGTGTACAATTGTCTAGAACCAGTGAGACTATAACATCCATAATCGGGTATGCTGTGATGTTGAAGGGATGCGGAAAAAAAGATACGGAAAAGAGTAAGATTGGGAAGAGTACCTGGCTACTCAGATTCGGGCACCAAAGTGGCTAAAGTCATTTCAACCAACGTTACGATTTAAATGGTGGTTTTTCACCAGGGTATCACCAATTATCACCAAGGGTATCACCAACACTGAGAGTATCTACCAATTTGAAATAGCTATATTTTAATTTCTCCCACATTTTTCATAAACAATGCGTATAACAGAAAGATACTTTGTGAAGGACCTCTCAGCGGCTGTACTTTACTAGCAATTTTCTGTCATAAAAACGTGTTTCAATCGTTTTCGCGGTCTTTCACCAATGTCAGATTTAATTTTAAAAATCGAATGTACCGAAGTTAATGTTATTACTTTAAAGCAATTTGCACCGAAGTTGGCTTCCCGTTTTATTGCCGCGAATGCCACAAACCGGTTTCGCCTTAACGACATCGATAAACCAAGCGTTTTTATGAATTGTCGAAGCGAAAGGACATTGAAAGGTGCTTCGCGCGAACGGTGTTGGATTTTGAATTTTCAAAAAGCAATGTTTTTAATAAATTAATTCAACTTTTTAAAAATATTTTTAAATATTGGTTTCTTTATGACTGTTGCAGGCAACTTTTTATTGCACCTTTGTTGCCAAGGGAAAACCAAGGGAGATGAATTTGACTTTCCTTTTTTTTTTGGTACATCATTAAATATTTTTGGTATATTTAATGCTGCCTATACCACCACACCGCATCCCCAAATATGATGTTATCCCCGCGGGAAAGAATTTCTTTTTCTAATAATAATAATAATAATAATGATAATTAAATTAATAACAATTACTTCGTTCAAAACCGCTGTATTTAATATGTATGTATCTACATGTTTCAGGAGCAAAGCTCTCCCCGTCAGGATAAACAATATACCTACTAAAAATAATATCAAATAATGATAATAAGTATAGACAAATAATAAGAAAATGGTTAAATTAAAAACACATTTATGGCTAAAATTGTTTGTGAAGATTCCCTTGATTCATTTTTTCTTTCATACAATTTTTTTCTCAAAATAAACAAAAACCGCTTTTTACTCTTAGAAAAAAACGTTTCTATACTTCGCTTGCCAAGCGAATTTTATTTATATTACCTATATTCGTGGTCACATAAGACACACAGCTCGAGATATTTTTTATAAAAAATATTTTTGGCTGGTATCTTAAACGATCGCAACGCAGCGCCTTCATTTTTGTGCCAAAAATATATGGGAATTAATTTAAGATGATATTAACAGTTCTTAAATTGAAGAATGATGTCGTTAAAAATGACGGAAAGCAATAAAAGGTGGCATTAGTTTTGTGGTTAGAGCGCTGGTCCCGGATAGACCGAGAGTTCCTGGCTTCGAGAGTTCGACTCGCAGATCTAACCGTTATCTTTTTATTTTCTGTGTCTTTTCTGTTTTAATATTTTGTGTGAGATTTGTTAATATTATTGTCAATGATTATAAAAAGAATAATAATCTTAATCGAAACCCAAACATGAACATATCGTGTTATCAGAGCAGCCTGGCATGTGATTATGTAGAATATCATTGATTTTTTCGTTAGCAGTGTCATCGTCCAAAACACTGATTTACGACAAATTTCCTTCACAATGCGTATCTGTTATGATAAAAAAACATCAGATAATCGTTACGTGAGAGATAAGATAAAACATTATTATTTGACGCGCATGCGCGAGTTTTTTTATCTTTGCGATTTCGTTTGTCACCTTTATCCTTATTTTTAAACTTTATTTAATCCACAATGGAGTGCTGATACCAACCTTTGGTCTATGGCAGTGAAGCATGGAATTGGCAAAGGAAGGATGAAAATAGACTAAATGCTGTAAAATCATGTATGACAGTATGAAATACACAAAGTTTCGCATATAATGCACGGCGGATGTGAGCGTAATGAGTAAGATTAAGAAAGGGGTGCTGAAAATGGTTTAGAGTGGATGAATGACGAAAGCAGTCTAAGAAGAATATACAACGATAATGTGAATGGAAGAAAAAGACATTGCGCGATCAAGTCTCCGATTCCTTCGTGGCCGAGGGGCAAGGCTCTGGATTACGAATCCAAAGGTAGCGGGTTCAAATCCTGGAATGCCGAAGCAAATTTTATTTAGTTAATTTGTGTTGTTTCAAAATTAATTAATTAAAAATAATATATAGTATATTTGCCCACCATCTAGATTGAAAGATACTACTAAGTATCGCGCTGCTGAAAGAGCACCATTCAGAATTGAAACATTGCCTGAAATGGGTTTAGCCGTGTTTGGTGACCAGGTCTAAATAGCCAGGTATTTTCCCACCTTCCTCTCTCCCTTCTCCTTCCCTTCACCACTTCCTTCAGCCTCACAACATTCCCCAATTGGGGATGCCATAGTCTCACTGGCTCCAGGCGGTTACATGTATTTCCTTCTTTGACGTGCTTCTATTCTATCTTTATAATATAAAACATTCGATATTCTCATAAATTCCTCCCATCTGAACTCGCTTTCATTGCTACCGTTGGCAGTCGAAGACGTTTCCTTGTGTCCCGCCTTGAGCTCGAACATTGGTGCGTCCTGTTTCCTCACCACCACACACGCGTCACGCAGGCCGTTGGGATTGTCGACTGGAGAACGGGCCACGGGCATCGCGCGACGCACACGCGGCCAGCATTTCCGTCGCGCACTCCTATTTTAGGACTGACTTGCGTCTCGTGCATGTACCATACGTTAGCCATACATAAGTCCAACATACACATATCCAACATACACATATCCATTGATACATCCGCGGGTGAGATGGAGATGAAAAATATTTAAGTCTGCAGCATCCTTAATGCAGTGGTCACGGTTCTTTGCTTTCTGACTGAGTTTTGACGGTTTAATTTCCGTTAAAATGCAAATTTAACTCATTCCCCTCCTTCACTTAGTTAATTAATGATGATATTTTCACTTGAAAAATTAATTTATTTATTTAATATCAACGGTATAAATATACCATTAATGATAATTACGTGTCACAATTAATTACAAGCATAAGAATATAGCACAAATAATTAAAAAAAGTAACTATTGCATGCGGCATTAGGTCGTACAATGACATTCGAGAGTATATAAAGAATACAAGTTCACGAAGAATATAAAAGTAAAAGATATGCCTATATACAAAACATATAGTAAACTTAGGTTAAATTAATATTGATTGAAAATATATGATAGTATAGCCTTCTTGTACTTACCTTTGGTGAAGTTAAATTAGTTCCGTTACATCTGTGTACCTATTACTAACTTCATGTAATCTAGGTACAAGCGAGTGTTTGTAATGATCAGTCCTGGTGTCGTTACATTTAAACAGGATTTTGGTTAATTAAATCAGGGCTGTCTACACCACCTTTTACAATTTTGAACATAAAAATCAAGTCGGAAGTAATAATTCGATCTGAGAGATTAAGTAAATTTAGTTCTTTCATCAAATAATTATAGTTAATGCTTTCAATGGGAATACCGAGTTTATAATTAATGTGTCTTAGGAATTTATGTTGAATTTTTTTCGATTGAATCTGAATGCATTTTAAAGTGGTGTGATTACATCGAGGAGTTATATTCAACTTGACTTAAAATTAAAGATGTATACAAAGTTTTAGAGGTGGAAATATTCCTAAAACCCCTGGAATTTCGAAGAATGAAGCCAACCATTTTCATTTCCTTATTTTTAATTATAATTTTACGATAAGTTTGTGATTTCATCAAGTTTTTAGTCCTCTTTAGTTCAATTGCTGCAATTTAATACCCAAATAATGTCGACCAAACTAATCAAACCAGTTTTTGCATATGCAATTTACAGCGGCTCTTGAATAATTTGTTCTTAGAATACAGACATTTATATTTGGCGTCTTCTGTAGTTAATCTTTCTTTACAGGACATCGATTTTGATTTCGATAGTAATTCTCGGGTTAAAAAATACACCTGTCTATCATTTCGAAGCACTAGATCAGTGATGCACAACCTTTTTAGCCTGAGGGCCAATTTATCCGTTCTCAATTTGTTCGCGGGTCGTAGGGGGTGGGGTACCTACAGCTTGACAGGGTTAACCCAGCAGTCGGTTGTATTGCCAACCTACTAAAATTAATTGTATCTTTATGTATCATAAAATGCCATTTAAAGCGGCCCAGGCGAAATTTTTCTATCTCAAAGATCACACCAATGAAATACTAAAAAAAACATGAAACAAAATGCTTATAGACAAAAGTTTATCGCGATACCTTTCGTATTTTGTAAAACAGAGCGGAAAACGTTAAATATATAACTAACTAACTAACTAACCATCACGCCGTTTCCCCGCAGGGGTAGGCAGAGAGGACGGACCGCCAAACAACTCGATCTTGGCATACACTTCTTGCTTCATTCACATTCATACAACGCCTCATACATTCTCTTCTGTTATTCCGACTTCTGACATGGCCCGACTCGAGTATTAAATATATGATTATGGGAAATCCACGGGTTGTACACCACTGCACCAGATACTGAATATGATACTTGATATGATTTTTTTAATCTTACTAGATTTTTTTTATTTTTTATTTTACTTATCTAGATGTTCTTACTTGAGAAAGTTAAAGGCAGGCGATATGTCTTTCACATTTTGTTCGTCGTGTAAACTGTAAACCTGAGTGACAGTCTCCGTGGCTGAGCGGTGACGATCCTTGGCTCCAAATCCGAAGGTTGCGGGTTCAATTCCCGGCGTGCGCAAGTAAATTTTCTTTGATTTTGATTTTGAATTGTGTTATTTCACAATTTATTCCTTTAAAATAATATGTAGTATATTTGCGGCACGTTCCAGAGTGGTGGTTAATGTCAGTATCACCCTGGTGAAAGATTACCATTCAGAATAACCTTGAAATGGATTTATTCGTGTTTGGTGACCAGATCTGATCAGCAAGGTACTTCCCCACCTTTTTATCCTTATCTCCTTCTCCTCCTAAATACATTCAGTCTCACAACATACCCCAATTGGAAATGCCATAGTCTAGACGGTTGGGAGCATTTGAGACTCTTGTGTGGGATCACATAAATAAAAATAAAAACAGGATTTCTAAAAAACATCCCAAGTTTTCCCTAAATAAAGCTAACCACAGATTTTTATTCCCTTAATATTAGCAACCACAAATATATTCGTTCTCTAAAAAACAACGAATACAGATTTTTGATCCCTTAATGACAAAAAACACAAATTCTGTTGCCTCAAAATGACAACCATTTATATTATTATTTCCCATCAAAAAACTTCAACAAATTTTCTAAATCAGAACTCTGACGTTGGCCTCATAATAACTGCATTATATTATTGCATGTTGTATTCGTTCTCGTTCCCAAACATGGTTCATGTTTAGAACGCATTCTCATCCATGTCAGAATCGTGAATCAGTTTTGTTAGCTAATTGCATCCACTTAACTGGACCCTCCTTATGAAGTTGGCAACAAATTGCATGTGCATCTTTACTTGTATCCGGTTTTTATCCCATTTCATTTTAATAACCGCTGTGTTTGTTAGCATGCAAGTTAATTAGTATGAAAATAACGCCTTTGTTGAATATCTGAGTGTCCCACTGACGTCAGAATGAATAGACGGCTTAACGTACCGTTTCGACGGCTGGAGGTAAGGTAACACCCATTTTGAAACCAGTCTATTTTCCTGCGTCCACGTTTGTTTCTCGTGATTTTGACCTGCGGTAAGTAAATTATAAAATAAGATCCAGGGTGGCTGGAATGAGGGAAGGAATTAACAACTCCGGGAATATCCTCATCATGGAGACCCGCCTCAGTCCAGCCTCCAGCATCGACACATACAGGAGAAAAATGTTAGCCCCTCACAATTTAAATGCAGCAGCACCTTGAAGGCTTTATTTTCATGTACTTATTTCAATATAAATATACATTTTTGTTTTGTTTTATGTGTGATCTTATACTACTATCTCATTATTATTTTATTTTTCAACTTTTGTACATATTTTTTATAACTATTGCATGTATATTTTGTATGGAATATGTGGCACTGCACTAGCCTCCCCACATACCGGAATAAATATTTATTATTATTATTATTGTATAAAAGTCTAATTAAATATTCGGTTTTTGTAAACACGCCGAACCTTTTTACTAATTTGCTGTTTGCTTATTTTGGTTTCTTCCCCTTGCGTGTTAGGGCACCTCTATTTATTACTTGATCTGTGTATTGTTCTTTTTAAGATTTTTATTAATCCTCATACAGACATGAGAAATTCATTTGCCAGCGAACATTTTTTTCAACATTACGAGGAACCTACGTTTTGAAGATCTATGTGGCAGACCGGTAGGAATAATCACTTTCGGTCTACTATCAGAGTATGATGTAAAGTGAGATCTGGAGTTCTCTTTTTCCAAAACACATGTCTGACCTTAAGAGAAAGGGATTTAGAATGAGTATTATGAGGACTGTCATTTGGTTCCCGATACGGAACAACTAGAATCAAAGGGATATACGTGATCTTGAACCCGGAAATCGGGCGTTCGAAACCCGGCATAGAAAAACAAAAAGTATTATAGCATTTGAATTTATATCTGTTCCTTCAAATGGCGCAATCAACAAAATTAAGGGCCAGCACTCAAAAATGGCCCTAAATATCACTTTGCAGGTTTCTAACTCAAACGATACAACAAATGAGTTAATATATTTTGTTTGGTTTTCCTCGGAATTTTAGAACAGAACATCACGAGTTATCGAAAATTAATAAAATTACAATATTTTTTAATTCGTTTAACAGTAACATTAAATAGAAAACTAAAACAATATATAACACACATCATTTAAGCTACATTATCCACACTACAATAATTAATTGTAGGATACATCAAAGCGCTGGTATAGATGACGGTTTATTTTATAATTGGCGTCAGCAAATATATCAACAATACCTCCTAACTTGTATCGTACATCCTATTGGTTAGTGAGTGTGACTGATAGTTGTGTACGTGTTGCAGAAAATTGTTACAATTTGTCTTGTGTTCCTCGTCGGTACATTTAATTTAATGGTGGCGACGACGGCAGGGCTGTCAATTAGGTGGTTAATTAGGTAGGTCTGAAATAATTCTTCTGTCCTGTAATTGGATGTATTTTATTATAAAGTATTGCTTGAGTTACGTGATGTTTAGGGCCATTTTTGAGTGCTTGACCTTATTATTTTACAAAAATTTTCGAGTAGCTGTTAATTCATCACCCGTATTTAAATATCAACTATAATGTAGAAATTCGGGTGCTAGGATTATGTCCGCACCCGCCACACTTTGTACGACCGATGGTAGGTGGCGCAGTGGTGTGTGCGTGCATCAGTACAGTCGGTGGCGTGCCTAGTGGTAGTGTGCTGGAGCCCTGAAAGCTGGAGCTCGCTGGCTGACTGTAATGGTAATGCCATCAATGAATGTTTATATAACACGATTTGTATTCAGTGCTAAGGCTCCGGCTGTTGGCCGACACGTTTCCTAACATAAATATATGCCTAATTTCGTATAACCGGATTCCTGGCGATTGTTGAACTGTGGCTCGTAATCTCGCGACTAAGTAACTGCAAATGCTAATGTATTTATACCGATCTATTTATCTGTTCGGCAAGGATTCACAATATCTCATAAAATGTATGCCTTTCTAATAAAATTTTCTAGTTATACTAAAAAAAGCACGGAGCACCACGTAAGTCTGCGTTGGTTCACATTTCTTGCGTTATTCGCATTCATAGATTGTCTCGTACATATTCTTCTGTTGTTCTACACCACATGCGGCAATCTTCGGCCCGCGGACGTGTCTAGCTTCGATCATACCAAAAGTCGTTCCGTGACTTCAAAATCCCGAACTTCGAAAAAAAAACTAATTTCCAAAACTAGAAATTCTCTTAAAAACTCGACAACAATCACCGAATATCACCATGAAAAACGGTGTTGCAATTTCTAACATTTATTGTTCATCTTCCTCTGTTCCACTTCTTTTAAAATCTGTTTTTCCTTTCAATTACTTCTACCGGAGCTAATTATTATAATTATTTTTTTAACAACTTATTGAAGCTTATAAACCTCGTTGTAATATCTAATCATTGAAGAACATTTTATTAACAAATCCCAAATGAACCACAAAACCGACAAAAACCACAGAAAATAAAAATGTGTCAGTCACATCTGGGAATCCTACTTAGGACCTCTGTCTTACCGCTCTACCAAGTTAGCTAATGAGACCAGTTCACTTTACGCCAGCTTCATCGATATCATAGGTTCCTCAATTTCAAGACTTGTCAATATTATCCTCAATATAATCCGGATAGAGATTTCCACTCGGTAACTTTAATAAACGAAAAGCTACATTTAAATTCATTCAAATAATAATAACTATTTTTTCAATTCGTTTATTTGTTTTTGAAAAAAAATCTCTCAAGTGGGTAAAACCACAGAGCAAATAATACATAGAGATGCCCTACCACGCAAGGGAAAGAAACCCAAATAAGGGGGGGGCGATTTAGATGTGCCGCCAAATAAGTAAGTAGTATAACAGCAAATAAGTAAAACAGAGTGTTTAGTTTGACCCTTTTTATTAATGTT
Organism: Halesus radiatus; assembly: GCA_022606495.2. NCBI lineage: Eukaryota > Metazoa > Arthropoda > Insecta > Trichoptera > Limnephilidae > Halesus > Halesus radiatus. Next base: position 50,889 of record JAHDVE020007828.1, read on the forward strand.
TTGTAATTTGCTTACCTCCCTCAAACGCACGCGATAAAAATGTAGACGGCAGTGAACTAGGTTGGTGCCAAAATAGATGTCACGTGACCTCTGCCTCCAGCCCTCAAAATGGTGCGTTAAGGCATGTCTGTTAATTCTGACGTCAGTGGGTAAAACCCTCGAAGGAGAAATCAATTACAAATCGACCAGTTCGTTTGATGATATCTCCAAAACTACAAGTCCTAGAATTCTGAAATTCAGAACTAAAACATAATAAAACTTGACTTTTTTATTTCCAATTTTAAAATATTCTAATTTCGAATTATTAACCCCGTCGCAGCCCACATTTTGAGTACCCCTGCTCAGCATAACGAGGCCCGCGAGTCGAGACATTAACCAGCCGAGATCGTCTGACGATGCACGCGTGAAACCGGCCCGCTCGCTCTGGTGTGAGTCCTCGCAGTGTAGTGTGCACACTGTACACACCATGGCATATGACTGTTCAGAGTCCCGTGCCCACGCTTCCTCGCCGAATTCTGTTGTATTATTATTAGTATATTTAACTCAGGTTTGTGCGTATTCCTGGTTTGGATACAGTACGCAGACCTGAA
>JAHDVE020007829.1:0-31366 GCA_022606495.2 Halesus radiatus
CCAGTATTTCAGGTTTCAGTGGCGACATCTTTCGGGAAAACGGTCAGGCAATCAAAATTGGATTCGTAAAGGGGGAAGTGATAAGATGCGCGGAGAGAATGCGTTCATAAGGAAACGAAATTTTGACCAGAGAAACTATGTGATTGAGATGCTGTTGTCCAATTTTTATTGTCAAACTGTCACATAAATAATTTTTCTAAAAATTAAGATAAAAAGACTCTGGTGGCGTGTAGCTTGGCAATAAAATGTAAACATTTAATACAGTTGAACTAAATTTTATCATCAATAAGGGACTATCGAGCTATTCAATTTGTATTTTAAATTATTTTACATATCAAAAAAAATTTCACATTCGAATTTGGCAGTTTGTCTTAAGAAAACAATTCAAAACAACATAACTCGATTATGTAAACTTTTTTTAAATTTATAATTTTGATTTATGAATTAGATTGCGTTTTATTTTGATCGAACGTCTAATACATGGGTATTTTGATACATACTTTTCAGAAATACGAGAAAATCGCTTTAACATGAAAAATAAACTAAATCTTTCTTGCAAAGCGTTAAAAAATAAAAAAGGGTTTTAATTTAGAATGTGATGTAGAATCATTTCCTTTCGGAAATTAATTTCTGAAGACCGTTGGGTTAAAGTAAAAAAATACGCATTTGAACTAATGTCTTTTTTTAAACTTATTTTAATTTTCCGATGAGCCCTCTTGGTGTCTTTATTTAAGACCTTTTAAACGATCGCAGCGCCCTTAATTTTTGCCTACTTTTAAACATCAGACTGTACTTTTCTGAATTTGAAAATAAAAACACCACAAACTACACATATCAAAAACACACTCGCCAAAATACGGGCTGCAATAGCTTACAGTACACGACTACACAAACAAGAATCTCTTTAGTATGATTCTATTGAACAGTTATAATGTGAGCACTGTAATTACTTTGTCAAAGCAAAAATTATTCGGATACTTCATTGAGATTTGATACCTATTAGTGTAATACTTAAATATGGCAGTTTATCGATATCTGCCGTAAAGACAAAATTAAAAGAAATAAAAATAATTTAAAAAAATGTATTTATATATTTATTTATAATATTTACCAGTGTTTTCTATGGTTATTTCATGTAAAAAATGTTAATGAAATTCTTGTCTCTTTTTTGTTCCTTTAAATTCATTTTTTTAAGAAAAAAATCCTTAACATTTTGTTCGTCATAGGTTACTAGTGGCGATTTTCTCTAAATAGCAATTGTGATAGCAAACATATGATAAAATAAAAATAACTTGCATTAATATGTAAGCGCACTACGAACAGCGCGTCGTTAAAATTCCGCGTTAAAATCCGCTCGACAGAATACTGCGGTCGAAGAGCAACGTGATATTCTCATAGGTGGTGCGCGGAATAGTCACGTTCCCGAACAAATCTTCATACAAAAAACCAATACGACACGATCCCCTTGACGGTAAAATTAAATAACCTAGGGCGACCCGTGTCGAAGTTTGTTCCCAGCACTGTTGAATATTTGAAGACACGTGACCTCGGAAGTTCGATGTGTATCACCTAGATGGTGACACTTGTCAAACCCTATCTGCCACTTTTCCGGCCGGCTTAACATTGCAAAATAAGGATGCAAGTATGTAATTATATTCCTTTCTAAATAATAACATACTATAATAATAATTGAAAACTAAATGTAGTAGAAAATATTTGTAAGTTGTAATTTTAATCATATTTGTAATTTTACTAGTAAAACAAACAGATTATTATCGCATTCAAAATTCAACCGTTTTTAGATAAGAGGTTACATTCTCAAGTTAAGAAAGTTTCAGCAAACACCGTATTGTCTCAAGTCGCTAGTCATTATAGTGCTTCCGTACGAACGTTATTTAAATTATCTGACTGCCGCTGTATTAGACGATTCGCCGAAGGACAACAAGTACATTTTGATGAAATATAATATCATCTGGTGAATTTCTGATGAAACCCCCGTTAAAATAGCACGAACTGCCACTGCTACTCATTCGGCCAAACTCTCCAATACCTACTGTTTTTTTAAGTGATTTTTTTTTACCGGAGACCAAAATCCATTTTTTACTCCAAATATGTTCAGGAATCATGGGTTAAAGTTTGTCAGGTACGTGATTTTACATGCGACGTACGTATCAATGAAAGAATAAAACATTCTTTATAATATATGGACTCGTATTTTAGATAGTAAAAAATATATATTTTATATTTTTATTGCACCAGAGATGATTCTATCATAAAAAGTATGGGCAGGCTTTGTAATCACGTTAAATTAAGGCACGTAGACTTAATTGCGACAAATTTGGAGCAGAATAATTGAACACCTTGGGAAGAAAACCTCAAAGGTTATCGTTTAATAAAAAAGGTTTTTTTTTCGGTTGTTTGTCTATGGGTTCTTGTTTAATAAATCTAAAAATAATAATAGATAGCATGTACTGACTGTCAAAATTGTGGTTCTTTTGTAAAACTAACAATAAGGAACCCCAGTGAAAAATATAATGGCTTTCAAAATATGAATTCATATAGATCAGCTAATGCCGATTCCGAATATATAAATTTTATTTTTAAATCGTTATTTAAAAGTGAACCAAAAATCATTTCATCATAACACCTTGTTATGTTGACACCATTGCATTTGGAACATCTGACGCCACGTGCGCATTCTGTTTTTGGATTAGTGTGGTCAATTATATTTTTCGCTTTTGTTTTGTATTTTTAGTATGTATTTTTTAAGTTTTGGCGAAATTTTAACTTAATTTGAGTGACTTTAAGGTCCATAATTGTTGTTCAATATAAAAAAAACTATTATTAGTAAATTATATTAGAGAATTCATGAGCAAACCAATTACCAATGCTGTTATTATGATCATATTAATGCTCAATAATATTATTGTTCTTCGAGTTAAAATTTCTAAAAAGGTACATAATTTTGTTACTTATGTTTAGTTACTTTTACTATGAATAGGATATAAAATTATGCACGGTGAAGCTCATCCTTCTTTTGACATTTGACATTCTAACCTCAAAATTGATCAATAATGACCGGCCATAGATTTGGAGCGTTTTGGTGGACTTATTAAAATTATTTTAACTATGAAAAATAGTATTTAAGTTGGAACGTCACTCTGAAATCCATTAGTTAGCTTTTTTACCGCAGCGATGCGCTATAATCACACTCACTAGTTGACGTTTGTAAAACCGTTACTTTTATTCCTCCTTTCATAGTAAATACTCCATATTGTGAAGAAACAAGAGCAAGACTACAAATCTTTTGTAAAAATAGCAAATAATATCACTTTGACTATTTATTTAATTATTCTTACTTAATTAATAATATTTGTTAAACCTGTTCAGTGAATAAAAGGTTAATCTATGATTTATTTCTTTGAAAGAATTTTGAATACACATCTTCAGTTTAGCTGTACTACATATTCCTCCTTTCATAGTAAATACTCCATATTGTGAAGAAACAAGAGCAAGACTACAAATCTTTTGTAAAAATAGCAAATAATATCACTTTGACTATTTATTTAATTATTCTTACTTAATTAATAATATTTGTTAAACCTGTTCAGTGAATAAAAGGTTAATCTATGATTTATTTCTTTGAAAGAATTTTGAATACACATCTTCAGTTTAGCTGTACTACATTACATTCCTTTCATAGTAAATACTCCATATTGTGAAGAAACAAGAGCAAGACTACAAATCTTTTGTAAAAATAGCAAATAATATCACTTTGACTATTTATTTAATTATTCTTACTTAATTAATAATATTTGTTAAACCTGTTCAGTGAATAAAAGGTTAATCTATGATTTATTTCTTTGAAAGAATTTTGAATACACATCTTCAGTTTAGCTGTACTACATTACATTCCTTTCATAGTAAATACTCCATATTGTGAAGAAACAAGAGCAAGACTACAAATCTTTTGTAAAAATAGCAAATAATATCACTTTGACTATTTATTTAATTATTCTTACTTAATTAATAATATTTGTTAAACCTGTTCAGTGAATAAAAGGTTAATCTATGATTTATTTCTTTGAAAGAATTTTGAATACACATCTTCAGTTTAGCTGTACTACATTACATTCTGAATCAAAAGATCCTCTGCAACTCACTTATCATGGAGAAAATTTACCTCCCCGTCGGTTAAGCAGATCTCTCCATCGTCAGATAAACATTTTAATGAGAAAAGTTGGGCCCTTTATCTCAGGGTTTCGGGGACGCGGTAACAAAGGTCTAAGAAACTAAGAAATGCATTTGGTTAGAACGGGCGTAATGATAATGGGACAGAATCGGTTGGGGACTATTACGAGAATTACTTAAGTTTAAAAAATATTCACATATGTATTTAACAATATAACATTTAAAAACGGTTATTGGTTGCGAGAATCAAAAACGGAACCTTTCGCTTTCCGGGTGAGCATTCTTGCATTATGCATCCCGCTTACCGCAGTCACTGTGAACTGAGCTCGAGTCAAAATGGATGTCACGTGACCATTGCCTCCAACCCTCGGAATCATACATTAGGCAAGTCTATCAAATCTCAGTCAATGCATCTGCCCTAATCGGAATGTTGTAGTATCGCCCCGGTGATGTAATATAAAATCGATACAATACTTGAAATGATCTTAACCGCCGACGTCAGAATGAATAGACTTGCGTTAACGTGTCATTTTAACGTGACACCTATTTTGGCGCCATTCTAGTTCACTGCCATCCACTTTTGTTTCGCATAATTTTGACTGCGGAAAACAAATTCTAAAACTTTTTTAAAAGAGTCATTCTAATATTGGGTTTTTGTAAACAAGCCGAGCCTTCTTACTTATTTGCAGTTTCACTTAAATTGGCGGCACGCCTAGCTCGCCCCCCCCCTCTCATCATTATTTATTTCCCTTGCATGTTAGGGCTTCTCTATGTATTGTTTGGTCTCCTTCCCTTTCTCATTCTCTTCAGCTTCACAACATGGCGCTATTGGGAATGTAAAAGTTCTACTAGCTCCCAACGGTGGGCAAAGATTGGGACTCTTCTGCTGTATTTTCATATTTAAAATATAGGTGCATCATTAAAAAAGCCGGGTTCGTTGGGGTAACCAACTAAGAAGTTTTTCGTTGAATAATCAAGAAATGTGAAACTATATTAAAAATTTTCTGAGAGATATGATGTTTAACGGTCAGCACCTAAAAATGCACACTTCGTGGTCTAAGAAATACCACTAACGATTTATCTGTAAATTCTAAACGGAATTCTGGTAAATTGTAAAAGGTTTCAAAAGACAAAAATCCTCACACTGTAATATTTTAATTTCTTTGTGAAATACGTACTCGAATTTTAGATAGACGTTAAAAATTGCCTTTACTGGTTTACAAACAGCAAGTGTTTTCAGACATTTTGGTATGTATTTCATAGAATTTAGAAGATTACGGATTGAGGATTTTTACCTTATCAAACCTCGCGCATTTTTGTGACTACCCGTGTGGTAGTATTGCTTGTGTTAGCAACTCGCAAAGTGATATTTCGGGCCCTTTTTGAGTACTGGCTCAAGATACATTGTAATAAATGTTTGTGAATATTTAAAAGCATTTTGTAAATATCCATCAAATGTAGTTAAACCTGTCGCTGGAGGATAAGTTATTTCTCGAGATCGTTTTCTACGCCAACTCAGTTTCCACGGGAAAAGACTCTTATTTAATTAGAATCTTCTCTCACCCCATTGAAAGAAGATAATTTTACCTTTAGCTATAGCATTTTTGTAATCTTATGTGTATAATTTCATAGCAACTTGACCTTTAACTTCGAAGGAACAGATAAATGTAAGATAAAATTTGAAGTTGGATCACGTGAGATTTTGTAACATTGGATTAGATAACATTGCAAAACCGTCGGCACCAAAATATGCCCGTATATTTTATTACATATCTCGTAACGAAGATCACGATATTTTTCCGATTCATACACACGTATTTTCTACTTTATAGTTTCATGTAATAGAAGTTTATGCATTATTTTTATACAAGCAAATATACCTACACATATTATTACCCATTTCTGTATATTTAAATTTTTTTAAAAACAGGAATACTTATAAGCCCTCCAAAAAATATTTTTAAGTAAAAAAATTTATAAGTTAATATGTAATCTATCTTTATTGAAAGATGTTATCTACTATTATATGCTCTTAACAAGTATACTTGTGGGAGATCCCATACACTTTTTATGCTCCTAAAGCGAAAACTTTTGTTGTCAGAATGTGCCGAGCGAGTTGAGTTCAACGATGCTGGGTTGACCGTTGATATTTTTAACGTCATTTGCAGACAGTCTACAGACTATCTTTTGACCCATGTCACAAAATAGTTGTAAAACTCTCCCAAACTTTGAATACATCTACTTTATTGTATTTTCCCATCAACCTTTTCTAGTTGTACCATCGTTACACAAAAATGTCACTTTGTACATCTTTGATACAGAATATCATGTTCAGTATTTCTTAAATCATTAATATAACATACGATATGTACTTACTTACTCACTTCCAGTATTTGTTCCTGCTACTACTTGATTATGAATATTCTTACCATTTCTCTGAATTTAAACATTAACATGTTTCAGATCTGTACCAAATCTCGGTAATATATTGGTGTACAGATATTTTATGAAGACTACGAAAATTAGATCAAATAAAATAAATATCAGGTTATTCGTAACCTGGGGAGGGTTCTCTTTAATTTCAACACAACAACTTTATGGTTAGGCCTTTCCATGTGTTTGCTTACGGTTGCATTCATCTTATTTTCGCAAAACAGATTCCGCTACCGATGATAAGAAATGCAGTAAGACTACACTTTGCATCATTTTATTTGCATTCGTCAGTACATCATTCTGCGTACACAATTTCGTTAATCCTAGACACAGGAGATTGATTGTAGATCTTCTATATTGTTGCAAATAAGCATCGCATCGTGAGCATACAACAAGCAACAGATTAACCATGTTCACATCTAATGAAGTCATAGCTCATGATTAAGGAGTTTGAGAACCTCCGTGGCATGGGTTCGAAATCCGGCGAGCGCAAACAAAAGATATTAGCATTTTGCCAGTTGTGCTCAACGGAGGTGATAATTTTTTTTCTCAAATTACGATATCTCTCACATTTGCATGAAAAAATATAGAAACATTAATGCAGTATTGTATTAACAGTGTTATTTACAATGTTTGAGTAATATTTTCAGGATCGCCACTTGAACTATGCCAAATCAGTGAAATAAAAGAATGTCACGCAAATTTCTATCTTACTGAATTGTGAAAACTATGAGTAGTGATTTAAAAATAACATTAATAAATGGTTACACAAATGCAGTTCAGGCCATAATATATCCTATTACAGAGCGATCTATAGGAGAACGCCAGTCAAAATCGAACTATTTGAAAAGTAACTCCGCGAATAAATTATTAGAGCATCAACATGTAAATCAGATATTAATAACGGAATACTTTCCAACCTTCCTCTATCTCGTTTTATTCCCACTCCCCCCTTCAGCCTCACTAAATACCCCAATTGGAAACCATTGGGACTCTTGTGAAATTTACATTAAAAAAACCTTGCGAGAGCCCTCGGTTACAGTGTTTTTTTTGTGATTTAAGTTAATATGGGGGTACTTACCAATCACAGCATCATTGTGATTAAAGTTAACGATCTTTCCATATTAAATTAAGGGATTGCTTTTTTCCCCTCAATAATACCCCACGAAGTCTCTAAACCATCTCAGATGTGCTTTTAGGATTTCGTTCACAGTTTAACTTCCAAATATTCCTTCCTCCCTTCAACCCCTATAGATGACTTAGGCTAGGCTAATCCGCCCCTGCGTTTGTCCCATTGAAACTGGCCTGGGTATCTCTCGCGATTACATCTAGCAGTTAGTTCGGACGAAATGAAAATCTCAAAATGAAAAGGTTAAATTGAAAACCTTCCTGAAATTTTTGTGCAAAACCCGACGAACTGTTATTCCCTTGGATCTTATGTTGGTGTTAGTTAAATGTGGAGACTACAACCCTACGATGAAATCAAGTAGTTACGGGTACATTATTTTATACTTAACCGTGAACAATCTTAGGATGTAAGTTGACTTGCCAATATGAAAACTGAGAAATTTCGTTGCGACATAAAAAACAATTACAAATATAGAATTAAAATTATAATCTGATAACATGTAGTCTGACATTTTGTAGTAGACAAAAATTGAGGGCGCTGTGATCGTTCAAAACGTTTATAATGCGAACACTAAGATGGCTCCTAGGAAGATTATTATATGTTTAAAAAGGTACAATGGTCCAAGTGCATGTTTTTTTACTTATACCAAACGGTATCCAGAAATTAGTGTTAGGAGATGATTCTAAATCACATTTTAAGACAATAATTTCTGATTTAAGTCTCTTAATATTTAATGTTTTGCAAGAAATACCAAAAAGAGGAATTTTATTATAACCATAAATAAATAAGAACAAAATCACATTCACAGATCAAACATGCAAAAAAACGTAAACAAAACTAATTAAGATGTTTTGCATTGTGTCTTTAAAACGGACTTTCAAATTTGAATTTGAAAAAAAATTATACGAAATAAATTTCAAAGGCTTAGTTAGCATCTTGGTATTTCCATATTAATGAAACATTTTAGTTCCATTTCGTTAAATGCATACATTTTATTTCCAAATATATATCAAGTCATAGGCACCTAACTATATCTACTTAAGGCGGTATTGTTATTTGGAAATTTATATAAATCGTTTTAGAATGATCTGTATTTTATTATCCTATAGACTTTCCTAAGTATGTCTGTCCATACTAATTGTTTGAAATTTGCTTATAAATCTATTAGGGAGAATTCGGGGAGCGTAGCCGAAACGCAGCTGCGCAAATAGCTGACAAGTAGTAAAAATGACAAAAGTAACGAGAACGTAAAGGGAACAAGAAGAAAGGACTGAAGGAGATACCCTTTCTGACCATAATCCGCTTTATTCGAGACAGGAAGAAGCTATTAATGGCCCTGAGTTGACTGAAAAGTATTGAGAGTGCAATATTGTATTTGTATCATAGAAACCTCATGCCTCATCAAATGGTACAAATTCTTTAAATGCAGTTGTCTCACAACGACGTTTCATAAATCGGTAAATACGGTACCTATAATAGACAACCAATTGGCTGGTTGCACTCAGAATTTGTATGTATTTCCTTTTTTATATAACTCTGATAAGGCTCAAAAAAGTATAAAAGTTCGAAAAAAATCTTCAACATGCCGCCATTTTGTGAAGAAAATGTATGGTCGAATCTGCTACCAACGATTACAAAACACATAAAGATTAACGATGTGATTGATTTCCTTTTTCAGATACCTACTTCCGGAAGAATGTTTGCCATTAAAAGGTGTTTTCTGCGCACCGTTGTATTCAAATATACGAAACGATATGTTAATTTAAATCCTTATAATAAATATGTGTACATCTACCAAATATATGTGTATATATATATAAATTAAGACTTAAATTTATATTATAAAAAACCGGATGTTGTTGTCGAGATAATTAGAAAATGTATTGTGTATATTTATGTATATCCAATACTTTGGCACATTTATATTTATAGCTATATATTATCTTCAGCATCCTTTTGCGAGAGTTGCAAAATATTGACAAAAAATATACATACAGAAACAGAATATAATATCATTTTACAATAAAATAAAGGCAAAAAATGAACTAATAACAAGAGTTAGCCAAGCAATTAATCGCATCCAATCTCCAATCAATGCGATCACTGAAAAGGATTCCCAAAATTTTGAATACGAAGGAACCCTTCATCAACCAATAAAAAACCAAGGCAGTATTCAATTACTGCGATGCGATTCCACAACAGTACGACTCACCAATCTAAACATTTTTATTTGGAATCCCACAAACATAGAATCAATGGACGTACATGGGATGCTCAACACCTCTCCAGGATCATAGACAGGCCATTGAGGCACAGGGTCAGAGGACTCGACAAAAGTTCTGAACACGCAGAAAAAACTAGTAATCAATGCATATATAATATAAATGAATATCATAAATATCTGGTTATAGCTGAATCCAAATACGAGAAATCGAAATTACTCCCTTCTATCGTCAGTCTAAACTCTTCGGAGACTCAAGACATCAATACCATCAACTATCCCCAATAAAACACATTCAAGCCAGTTCCTCAAGAAGCAGTATCTGCAAACCATAAAAATAAACTTCTCGAACAAATCAAGAACTTTAGCCAAAGACTCGCGCTCTACCAGAATTTCCGGACCAGGAGTCACGGCATTCGAATTAAAAGAATACTTTCGGAGGCAGCTCGCAAGCAACCAAATACGGAAACGTTGCTTCCGTCAAAAGATTACTCTGACTAAACAGTAATAAATATAAAAACCGCCAACCTATTTCCGTCGACAGGAACGAATATCTATCGCATACATATGAGGGGAAGTGGCTTCGCGAATCCTGAAGAAAGCCCAAGTTTGGAAGAGGTTCCCAACCATATTTTCAAGAGAAAACACCGAGAGGATTCGTATTACAGTCCTCCGAAAGAGAGCGTCTCTAAACTGAGGACAAATTATGGGAGTGCTAGAGCATACAATATAATCAATAACACGTCGGTACTAAGTTGAAAAATAATGATTGTAACATTATCGTACAAAGGGGCTTTATTTTATTATTTTTTTTAAAGGTTTAGTATCGTTATTTTTTTTCCCCTCTGATTACTATTAAATTATCTTATTTTTTTAATATGAAACCTTGTTTATTTATTTTTTTATATACTTTTGAAAAATATTAATAGTTTAATATCAAAATATATAAAAAGTGCATAAAAACTGTAGAATAATAATACTAAATATAGTAAACAACGAAATCATGAAGAAAAATAATATTTAAAAAATTATTGTAAACTCTAATGATGCAGAGTTGGATCAGGATTGTTTTTCATCATTTTTTCTTGTTCCCCCCTTTCTTTTTAGTTTCGCTCGCTAAAGTAAGTTTCGGGACCTCCATTTTCTTCGCCTCTGCAGCTGCCTTCTCTACTTATTATTCTTACTTTTTGTCCTATACTTTTTGTGAGAGTTCACTGATCTCTGCTCTAAGACGCTCATTCTCTAGTTCAATCTGATCTATTTCGGTCTGGGAAGCATGTTCAACGATGGAGTTTTTGACTATTTTCGAACTTTAAATTTCCAAGTTTGGTTGGCTATTTTCCTCTTCTTCTACTATCAGTGTCTTGGTCACTACAACGCCTTCCTCCTGCTTGGTATTATCTTACGGCTATTCCAAGTCTGGAGACTAATCCGATTTCGATTCCTCTGATGCATGAATCTACAACTGCCTTTGCTCGATCTCCTCAAACACATTGCCCATTCGGTCCAGATGCCCATTGATCGTGTCATCCTTAACCCGGATGGCTCGTCTCAAGACAGTTTCTATTTACCACATGCTTTCTACGAATTTGTCCAACATGCCAAAGAAATCTTCGTGTTCAGGGTATAATACCAGGGATTTGGCAAACTTTTGGATGTGATCAGATAACTATGTGGGTTCCAAATAGAGATTAGATAGAATCTGCTCCACTCTTTTGTCAAAAATCTGTAATCTGTCATCGGACTGAGCAAGTCTGTCTGCTCCATCAGAAATATCATATGCCATTTCCTGTCTGTCTTCGATGTCGAAAATGGTAAAAATTCTATCTATTGTAGCCTTCAGGTTCCTGAGGACTGTGCGACGCAGCTGGTCAGGTTTTGCCAGTAGTAGAGCATTAATATGCTAAAGATATCTAAGTAGATCCTCAATGACTAACTTCTCGTCTTAGATATCTTCTTCCTCTTAAACCTCACCTTCATTGTCCACGTCGTCTTGATCTTGGCGTAACCCGGACACTACCTAATGTGCATCTTCTTACTCTTGCCTAAGATGGTGGAGTTGTTCATCGCTTCCATAGTTCTCAATTGCTGGCGATGATTTTCTATGAGCAATCTCATTCCTCCGATGTTTTAAAGATTTCAACTTTTATCGATTTACCTAGAGATAGGGATGTTCGAGTATATCCACGAGTTCCTCCGGTGTCAATTCCTCCGCCATAAAGTTAATCATATCCTCAAGTGAATCGAAGGAGTTGTCAAGGGAAAGGAAGACCTCTCTCAACTCAACAGTATCGGGGGCATTGAGAATCTCGAGATTCGTTCTTGTTTCTCGAGAAGGAAGGCTATTGACTCTTTGCTTCAAGATGTTAAGTTCATTTCTACTGAGATTAGATTGTTTTAGTATATATTCCAGGAATGGCAGGTTTATTAGTTAAGTTTGAGTTGATCGGCTATGTTGAGTGAGAGATAGCATGATTGGGTTTTCATCCTCAGAGCCTGGAGCATAAGGAACAAGTGCGGTCCTTTCTTCTTCTTCTTCTTCTGGTTCTTCTTCATAGTAGGGGATGTTAGAGAGCATTCCCCGCATTTCCTGACAGATGAGGCAGTCCGAGTCCTACAGCCTGGGTAAGAATGAGAGGCAAAGCTCTTTGAGAACTTCGTCCGATTTCTGTCCAGGTTCCGAACTCGCCCTCAAAATATCTATTTCCCTTAATGCGTCCATGAGTCCTTCTTCTAGCATCTTGTTCTTGTAGTGAAGTGCTTCCTGTTGTTCTTGTGCGTCCTCCATAGCTTGCTTATGATTCTTATATTCCTGTTTGATCTAATTTTCAAGTTCTGCACGCAACTCTTCGTAATAGTATATCTGGAGGTTGAGTCGTTATATCTCATTTGACATACGTTTGTCCTCACTGGAAGGCTGACGGCTTGATGATGCGGAGGGATGTCTTCGTCCGCTAAGTTCGCCGGGGCCGATAAGCATCGAAGCAGGAGGAGACTATTCGAGCTGTGGGTCTTCTTATTGGAGTTCCTCGAGATTGTTGACAGGTGCCAGGGGCACCTCATTTTCTATAGTTACATTGGCATCATCAACACGTTCGAATATTTATCGAAAAAGTTCTTCGATCTGATACTGCTCGTTGGGGAATACCTACATAAGACTTTTTCGCAATTGGACTGTTCTTTGAGCATTCCCATCGGCAAGCTCATTATATGAATCGACAAGACCATTGTACTGAACTTTTAAGTTATAGAGTTCCTCGTCTTTGGCGCCAATGTCGGCCTTGCTCTGATCGGCTTTGTCGACCAACTGGGTCTACAACTTCTTGATCTCTTCCTTATAGATATCCAGAAGATTCAATATCTCTCGCATTTCAGCCAATTCTTAGGGATGGAGACTCTAGTCGCTTGATGTGGAGCGGATCGCAGGTGGCCTTTGTTGTTGTTATTATAAAGCCTGTGTTTAATTCTATTTGGTCTGACGATCGAGTCTGCGGGCCAATTCACTGTTCTATTCAGATATGCTTTTGAGCTTCTCAGTAATTTCATCGTATTATTGCTATCGTTTTTCCTGCAAATTGCGCAAGCTATCTGCTTGTTACTTAAGGATCTTAACTTCATTGAGGCGGAGCAACAGATCTTTAATGATATCTTGCTTCGAGGATTGCTCGTCGATGAGTTGGCTCTGGAGCTCACCAATGCGCACTGTCAGTGCTTAGTTGAATGTTTACATCATTACCTTGTTCTGGATGAGCTCACTGTCATACTCGTTACGGATGGCTTCCTTTTATTTTTAGAGATTGGTTATCTTCTGTTACAAGAAACTAATAACGACTTTGGAGTCATCATCCGAAGCGATCTACTTCTTTTATTGTTCTAGTACCTAAATTTTGTTTTCTAGATTAGCAATCAAAATACGACAATCGAGGATTTATTTTTAATTCCAGTTTTGAGATTCTTCGTTTTCGCGACTCATAGTTAGGATTTTTTACTCAAGATAATTTATCAATAGCTAATTTTTTTAAGAGTTTTCGTGCTTATCTTGGGGGATTGAAGAAACTAAGGTTTCTTGGGCCTCGAGTTGGAGTTGACTGTTTTCCTCTTTCAGGATGGTTTGTTCACGGATGATGCGGTCCTTGTCCAACTGTTCGGCATGGACTCTGGCTTTGTAGGTCGAAACTTCATCCTCAAGACGACTTGTTTCAGCCTCCAACTCCGCCAGTCTGTCCTTCAGCTCCGTTTCTTTCGATTGAACCTGTGATACTAAACCTTTGGTTTCTTGGGCCTCGAGTTGGAGTTGACTGTTTTCCTCTTTCAGGATGGTTTGTTCACGGATGATGCGGTCCTTGTCCAACTGTTCGGCATGGACTCTGGCTTTGTAGGTCGAAACTTCATCCTCAAGACGACTTGTTTCAGCCTCCAACTCCGCCAGTCTGTCCTTCAGCTCCGTTTCTTTCGATTGAACCTGTGATACTAAACCTTTGGTTTCTTGGGCCTCGAGTTGGAGTTGACTGTTTTCCTCTTTCAGGATGGTTTGTTCACGGATGATGCGGTCCTTGTCCAACTGTTCGGCATGGACTCTGGCTTTGTAGGTCGAAACTTCATCCTCAAGACGACTTGTTTCAGCCTCCAACTCCGCCAGTCTGTCCTTCAGCTCCGTTTCTTTCGATTGAACCTGTGATACTAAACCTTTGGTTTCTTGGGCCTCGAGTTGGAGTTGACTGTTTTCCTCTTTCAGGATGGTTTGTTCACGGATGATGCGGTCCTTGTCCAACTGTTCGGCATGGACTCTGGCTTTGTAGGTCGAAACTTCATCCTCAAGACGACTTGTTTCAGCCTCCAACTCCGCCAGTCTGTCCTTCAGCTCCGTTTCTTTCGATTGAACCTGTGATACTAAACCTTTGGTTTCTTGGGCCTCGAGTTGGAGTTGACTGTTTTCCTCTTTCAGGATGGTTTGTTCACGGATGATGCGGTCCTTGTCCAACTGTTCGGCATGGACTCTGGCTTTGTAGGTCGAAACTTCATCCTCAAGACGACTTGTTTCAGCCTCCAACTCCGCCAGTCTGTCATTCAGCTCCTTTTGAACCTGCGATAACTGGCCTTTTTCTTTTTCTTCGAGTGCATTTATTTTTTCTTCAGCTTCTTCTAACTTTCTTACTAATTACCCTTTCTATACTTATTTAGTTCTGCTTTCTTATTACCACTCATTATATTTTTCTTCCAGTTTCTTGATTTCCTCGGCCATGGTTCCAATCTTCGCTTGTAGCTGTCGGTTTTATTTATCCGTGAGTTCGTTGTATGCCTTGTTGGTTTGAGACTCCGCTTCTAAAGTCACCGATTCTTCCAGCATGATAGCTTGCTCCTTCCTTAGCGCATCATTCTCTGCTATTAGATCGCTGATGATTTTATTTTGATTGTGAATCTATGTATGCAGCTCTGCTTCTTTCACCACTGAATGTCTGTTTTATGTTTTTTATCTTTCTTCGAGTTGTTACATTGCGCTCGTGGCAGCTTCCTAGGATTGAGTTTGAAGATTTGCCTGTAATTTGCACATTTATCTCTGCTTTTCTATTGCTTCAAGGAGATCCTGCTTAACTTTGGAGAGACTTGTCTACACACCAGAGTTATCATTGATGATTTCCATTAATTTTTCGGCGAGTAGTTTCAGGCTTGTTTGACTTTCTTGGCGTATTTTCTCAAGCTGTTCTTCGAGATCAGTGTTCTGCTGGAGTAGTTAGCGATACTCTGGCGATTCAGTGATCGAACTAGAGTTTACTTCGTAGATGACATTGTTGCTTCTCTTGGAGACTCCGCCGTCATTGTTAACATTAAATTCGCTATCGAGATTTAGATTGAGTGCATCGATAATTTTGCGATTTTCTTGGAGTTGGGAAAGCAGGTCATCTGCGATTGAAGTCTTAATTTCTAAGTCATCAAGAAGCTGTTTCTTTTAATCTTTTAATGCTTCGTTCTCGAGTCCAAATCCCTCGAGGTGTCTTCGCAGAAGTTAAACCTATTCGAAGAGAGTTTCGAGTTGTTTTTCGTGGGTGGGAACTTAAGAATTTGGTTGTTCGTTTTCGGCAGTTGATTTTTCTTTAATTTTAGCTTCAAGCCTAATTAATTCTGTTCTGAATGCGATATTCTCGTTGAGAACCTTCAAATAATCCTCTGCCTTCACGGATTCGCTCGATTCCTCCAACGCAGAATTCTTTATTTCGAGCCTTGATTTGAGATCTTCAATCATATTTCTTTGTTCTGAAATCACGTCCAATAATTACCGATGGGGAGAGCTGATTTACGAACTAATTAAGTTATCTCCTTATCTTAGGGCGGTATTTGATGATTATTTCAGGAAATCAGTACTATTTGTAGTGTGTTGATTGATATTAAGTGGAGAAGCTCCAACTGTCTGGACTTCACTGCCTTTGTTCACCAAATACTAGTCTACTTGTTGTTTAAGTAGGTGAATCTCTTAGTTGAGGGCGTCTATGAGGTCAGCCTTTTCCAATTCGAAGTTCTGCCTAAGTGTGGATATGGTGTCTGCCTGATGAGTTTAATATACTTATAATTATGCCTAATTCTCTATTAATTTTCCTTCAAGCTAGCTGAAATAGGTAAGAATCTTGTCTGAAATCTCTTCGGATTAAATGCGATGTGTCGGACTGTGAAGGATTAGTCTTTGTAAAAGATTTCGAACCTTTCCGTAATTGGTCTACCCTTCTTATGAGAAAGATTACATTGGGCGATCCAAATCGTAATCGATGTGATGAGCGGGCGGAGAAGAAGGGGCTTCAGGAGCCTAATTATGAGAAGAATGAGAAATACTATCGTCAATATCATAGATTTTGCTGGAGATAGATTCTATTTTGGATTTAAACTTTAATATTTAGGAATCTTGGCTTTAGATAATTGATTTGAGACGAGATATTTCAAGTTACAGTTACTCGATTCGAGGATCAGAAACAATAGTCTAAGGCATTGATACAGTATTGGAAGAATCAGGCATAATAAGATTCGGAAGAATCAACAGTTAATTAGGAGAAATTAATTTAATATGAGCTATTAGTTCAGAAACTAGAGAAGAATAAGGAGGTAGGATGGGAATTAAAGTGAGCAAAGAAAAAATAAGGGGAGCGTGAATTATGAAAGGAGACAGTAATTCTAAAGATCGATTGAGCTAACCAACTTTGGATGAGTAAAGAGATTATAAGGTTAGAATATCAGCAAGAAGCTTAGAATTAGAAGAAGATAAGGCAGAAATTTAGTTAGATGACACAAGAAGAGATTGATCGAAGTTAGAAACCTGTAATAATAAAGAAGAAACTTGAGTATCCTTCTATGCGAGCACTAACTAGAGATGAGCGATAGTCCTGACGGCATCATCGACTTGCTGGGCTTTGGTATTGGCATCGACTGAAAGTGCGGAGTCCTTGTCTTTCAACACAGTTTCGAGATGCTGAATATGCTGAACTGAGTTTTTCAAATCATTGTCCTTCTGGGCGAGGATTTGCTCGAGATGAGCGATAGTCCTGACTGCCTCATCGACTTGCTGGGCTTTGGTATTGGCATCGACTGAAAGTGCGGAGTCCTTGTCTTTCAACACAGTTTCGAGATGCTGAATATGCTGAACTGAGTTTTTCAAATCATTGTCCTTCTGGGCGAGGACTGACTCGAGATGAGCGATAGTCCTGACTGCATCATCGACTTGCTGGGCTTTGGTATTGGCATCGACTGAAAGTGCCTTGACGTCATTATCCTTCTGTGCAAGGACTGACTCGAGATGAGCGATAGTCCTGACTGCATCATCGACTTGCTGGGCTTTGGAATTGGCATCGACTGAAAGTGCGGAGTCCTTGTCTTTCAACACAGTTTCGAGATGCTGAATATGCTGAACTGAGTTTTTCAAATCATTATCCTTCTGTGCGAGGATTTGCTCGAGATGAGCGATAGTCCTGACTGCATCATCGACTTGCTGGGCTTTGGTATTGGCATCGACTGAAAGTGCCTTAACGTCATTGTCCTTCTGTGCGAGGACTGACTCGAGATGAGCGATAGTCCTGACTGCATCATCGACTTGCTGGGCTTTGGTATTGGCATCGACTGAAAGTGCCTTGACGTCATTATCCTTCTGTGCAAGGACTGACTCGAGATGAGCGATAGTCCTGACTGCATCATCGACTTGCTGGGCTTTGGAATTGGCAGCGACTGAAAGTGCGGAGTCCTTGTCTTTCAACACAGTTTCGAGATGCTGAATATGCTGAACTGAGTTTTTCAAATCATTGTCCTTCTGTGCGAGGATTGACTCGAGATGAGCGATAGTCCTGACTGCATCATCGACTTGCTGGGCTTTGGTATTGGCATCGACTGAAAGTGCGGAGTCCTTGTCTTTCAACACAGTTTCGAGATGCTGAATATGCTGAACTGAGTTTTTCAAATCATTGTCCTTCTGTGCGAGGATTGACTCGAGATGAGCGATAGTCCTGACGGCATCATCGACTTGCTGGGCTTTGGAATTGGCATCGACTGAAAGTGCGGAGTCCTTGTCTTTCAACACAGTTTCGAGATGCTGAATATGCTGAACTGAGTTTTTCAAATCATTTCCTTCTGGGCGAGGATTTGCTCGAGATGACAAATAGTCTGACTGCATCAATAGGCTTGCTGAACTTTGGCATCGACTGAAAGTGCGGAGTCACTTGTCTTTCAACACAGTTTCAGATGCTGAATATGCTAGACTGGGTTTTAAAATCATTGTCCTTCTGTGCGAGGATTGAGATGAGCGATCCTGACGGCATCATCGACTTGCTGTGCTTTGGAATTGGCATTGGCTAAAAGTGCAGGGTGTATCTTTCCAACACAGTTTTAAAATTCACTGAATATACTTTGAACTGAGTTTTTCAAATCGGTGCCTTCACAGGCAGTTTACTCAGATGAGCGATAGTCCTGGCTACCTCATCGACTTGCTGGGCTTTGGAATTGAGCATCGACTGAAAGTGCGGAGTCCTTGTCTTTCAACACAGTTTCGAGATGCTGAATATGCTGAACTGAGTTTTTCAAATCATTGTCCTTCTGGGCGAGGATTTGCTCGAGATGAGCGATAGTCCTGACTGCATCATCGACTTGCTGGGCTTTGGAATTGGCATCGACTGAAAGTGCGGAGTCCTTGTCTTTCAACACAGTTTCGAGATGCTGAATATGCTGAACTGAGTTTTTAAAATCATTGTCCTTCTGTGCGAGGATTGACTCGAGATGAGCGATAGTCCTGACGGCATCATCGACTTGCTGTGCTTTGGAATTGGCATTGACTAAAAGTGCGGAGTCCTTGTCTTTCAACACAGTTTCGAGATGCTGAATATGCTGAACTGAGTTTTTCAAATCATTGTCCTTCTGGGCGAGGATTTGCTCGAGATGAGCGATAGTCCTGACTGCCTCATCGACTTGCTGGGCTTTGGAATTGACATCGACTGAAAGTGCGGAGTCCTTGTCTTTCAACACAGTTTCGAGATGCTGAATATGCTGAACTGAGTTTTTCAAATCATTGTCCTTCTGGGCGAGGATTTGCTCGAGATGAGCGATAGTCCTGACTGCCTCATCGACTTGCTGGGCTTTGGTATTGGCATCGACTGAAAGTGCGGAGTCCTTGTCTTTCAACACAGTTTAGAGATGCTGAATATGCTGAACTGAGTTTTTCAAATCATTGTCCTTCTGGGCGAGGATTTGCTCGAGATGAGCGATAGTCCTGACGGCATCATCGACTTGCTGGGCTTTGGTATTGGCATCGACTGAAAGTGCGGAGTCCTTGTCTTTCAACACAGTTTAGAGATGCTGAATATGCTGAACTGAGTTTTTCAAATCATTGTCCTTCTGGGCGAGGATTGACTCGAGATGAGCGATAGTCCTGACTGCATCATCGACTTGCTGGGCTTTGGTATTGGCATCGACTGAAAGTGCGGAGTCCTTGTCTTTCAACACAGTTTCGAGATGCTGAATATGCTGAACTGAGTTTTTCAAATTATTATCCTTCTGGGCGAGGATTTGCTCGAGATGAGCGATAGTCCTGACTGCCTCATCGACTTGCTGGGCTTTGGTATTGCCATCGACTGAAAGTGCGGAGTCCTTGTCTTTCAACACAGTTTCGAGATGCTGAATATGCTGAACTGAGTTTTTCAAATCATTGTCCTTCTGGGCGAGGATTTGCTCGAGATGAGCGATAGTCCTGACTGCCTCATCGACTTGCTGGGCTTTGGAATTGACATCGACTGAAAGTGCGGAGTCCTTGTCTTTCAACACAGTTTCGAGATGCTGAATATGCTGAACTGAGTTTTTCAAATCATTGTCCTTCTGGGCGAGGATTGACTCGAGATGAGCGATAGTCCTGACTGCATAATCGACTTGCTGGGCTTTGGTATTGCCATCGACTGAAAGTGCGGAGTCCTTGTCTTTCAACACAGTTTCGAGATGCTGAATATGCTGAACTGAGTTTTTCAAATCATTGTCCTTCTGTGCGAGGATTGACTCGAGATGAGCGATAGTCCTGACGGCATCATCGACTTGCTGGGCTTTGGAATTGGCATCGACTGAAAGTGCGGAGTCCTTGTCTTTCAACACAGTTTCGAGATGCTGAATATGCTGAACTGAGTTTTTCAAATCATTGTCCTTCTGGGCGAGGACTGACTCGAGATGAGCGATAGTCCTGACTGCATCATCGACTTGCTGGGCTTTGGTATTGGCATCGACTGAAAGTGCCTTAACGTCATTGTCCTTCTGTGCGAGGACTGACTCGAGATGAGCGATAGTCCTGACTGCATCATCGACTTGCTGGGCTTTGGTATTGGCATCGACTGAAAGTGCGGAGTCCTTGTCTTTCAACACAGTTTCGAGATGCTGAATATGCTGAACTGAGTTTTTCAAATCATTGTCCTTCTGGGCGAGGATTTGCTCGAGATGAGCGATAGTCCTGACTGCCTCATCGACTTGCTGGGCTTTGGTATTGGCATCGACTGAAAGTGCGGAGTCCTTGTCTTTCAACACAGTTTCGAGATGCTGAATATGCTGAACTGAGTTTTTCAAATCATTGTCCTTCTGGGCGAGGACTGACTCGAGATGAGCGATAGTCCTGACTGCATCATCGACTTGCTGGGCTTTGGTATTGGCATCGACAGAAAGTGCCTTGACGTCATTATCCTTCTGTGCGAGGACTGACTCGAGATGAGCGATAGTCCTGACTGCATCATCGACTTGCTGGGCTTTGGTATTGGCATCGACTGAAAGTGCGGAGTCCTTGTCTTTCAACACAGTTTCGAGATGCTGAATATGCTGAACTGAGTTTTTCAAATCATTCTCCTTTCTATATATTTTTTCTTCTGCCTCCTTTATTATTTTTTCATTTTATATTGTCATTTTTCTTATCCTCTCTATTTCTTATTTTCTTCTGTTTCTTTCGTTGTCCACTTCCTTTTCTACTATTTCTACTTTTCTTTTTTCTGCAATATACTTATTTTATATCTTCCTTATTTCTGCTTCTCCTTCTGCTATTTTGCTTTCAGCCTTATTTATCCTTTTCTTTGATTCCTATTTAATCATTCCGATTTGCTCCTCTTTATTTTTTATCTACTTTTCTAGCTAATCCAAATATGCTTCTTTCCTTTTTTTTTCCTCCTTCATACTTTCTCTCAACTTACTGATGTCCTTGTTTTTTTCCTCTATCCTCATCTCGTTTTCTCTTCTCTCTGAATTTAGTTCATCCACAACTCTCCTTATTTTTTCTTCTCCCTATTTTCTTTTTCTCTTTCCTTCCTCGATCTCCTTCACCATTTCCTCGATTCTCCTATTCAATATTTTAATTTCCTCTCTTTTTTTGTCCTCCTCGTTTTTTTCTTTGAGACTAGCTTCTTTCCTAAATATTTTTTATTTTTCCTGCTCCCTTTTTTTTGATTCCTCGAGTTAATTTTTTAAATATAAAATTTAAGTATCTCTTTTTTTTATTTCTGATTTTAAATACTAAATCTCTGCATCTCTCGGATCCGGTTGTGGCCGTAGTTTCGAGGCATTTTGAAGCTTAATCGTTTTATCCTGACTTTGGTGGAGGTTACCATTACTTTGCCAATGCACTTGTACTTGTCCGTTGGTCGCAATCCCTTGCTGAACCGGATACTCTTGTTG
The DNA here is from genome assembly GCA_022606495.2 of Halesus radiatus. Classification (NCBI taxonomy): domain Eukaryota; kingdom Metazoa; phylum Arthropoda; class Insecta; order Trichoptera; family Limnephilidae; genus Halesus; species Halesus radiatus. Next base: position 22,131 of record JAHDVE020007829.1, read on the forward strand.
GTATCTTTGTATCTTTGGGCCGTTTGCTTGAATAGGGATTTGATGATGTGGGAAGATCTTTTGTTGAGAGTTGAAAATATTCTTTTGTGAACTCATTTGGTTATTGGGTGCTTCCTCCAACTACTCATAATAATGTAATGTAATGATATAAAATATAAATTAGATTCAATTTATCATTACGTGATTCAATCTCTCCATAAGGTTGGAAATTCTGTGACCAGTTGCTAAATCATACTTGGTGACTTATTGACACTCGTATTCTATGTTTATGAGATAAATTTACCAATCAAAATATTGATGTGTTTTTATTTTTACTTGCGCTGTCCAGCTCTCTCCTCAAGCCTGACACCCCGTTTCTGAGGCTAGCCTGGCTGACCGACCCCATTGAACTCTTAGAGTCAGCGAGTCCCCGGCTACTATCAGCAACTGCGCTGTTCTGAGCATGTTGCTAATAATTGAAATCAAACATTCGTTTTGTGTATTTTTTGAAATATTCAAACTATGGATACTTGTTGGATAAAAATAAATAAATAAATAAATAAGATATAATTTTATATTTTTTTATAATTTAATTTAATATTATATTGTCCAGGAATAAATAATTTATTTTAATCATACATTTTTTAGTGGCAAATAAATTAGCATATATCTCTTAGATTTATAGTTTTGGGGAGAAAAATTATTTTAAGTAGATTTGTTTATTTTGAAATAGTAAATTTCATGAGATACAGAAATAATTTTTACAAACAATCATTTCAGTAAAAGCGCATACTCTCTTTTTATAGCAATAAACACTTTTATGATAACAAAAATATAACACATAATTGAATTATTTTCAAATCTCAGAACAAGTTTATAGACTACGAATAATTATAAGTAAAATAAAGATTAGTATCTCGCTTATACTATATGATCCTAATCTCAATATATTACTTATAAATAGCTTAATTAATTACTAATTTTATTGATAATGCTACTATTCTAAAAAACAAAACAAAAATAGCACTGATACTTCTATAAGAGATTTAATTGTTGGCTATTTTTTTAATCTTTTTGCAGTATTCTTTACAACACCTCAACGAAAATGGACCCAAGGCTTTACACTTATGAATATCGAAGACCAAGATTAGGGAATCTCACATAGTAACTACCAAATCTCTTCAAACAATCCCTTCACTCCCAATTTTATATTCTTTATAATGAAACAGTTTATCCAACAATGTCGGAAGCTCTATGGCATATTATGTCAATCAAACCCCGTTGGCAAGCTCGCAGAATAACATGCAAAGCCATCTGAAGCAGCAACAGCACGATCCTTCAAACGAATTAGACCACCAAACGCGCAGTCCAAGCCAAGACAATCGTTATAATGCAAACTAATAATCCAAAAGCGACTATCCCCTTAATAAAAATAGCTCTGCAATTTTCCAGCCCCGCACAGATTAAATAAGCCATAAAACTCCAAAATGTACTTTTTTTTTTTTACTTTTTTTTTTTTTAATTTGTTACTCATCATTTATTCTTTTGGATTTTTTATTAATAATAATTATAACTTATTATGTTTTTTATTTGAAAATATATTACTTAAAGAGATAAATCAGTTGTCGAACTATGGAACTAATGTATTAAACACCAGCAACCAAAGATTCGGATCTCCGATATATAACTAGCAAGAAATCTATAAAAAACAAGAGAAGAAATTCAATATAATTACCATGAGGCCCAACCCCTACGATCAAGTGATTAAACAATACCCCAAACTCACTCTCGAAGACAAAGACGCGTATTATTATCGCAGGCTCCACCAACAAGAAGTGTAATCTGGCCATAAACCTCATTTTCCGTATTGAAATACTAGTCTATTTGTCTATTCTATTAATATAGAAATATATACATTTTTAATAGTCTGTATCAACCGTTGCAATGTTAATATAATGATCTGTCACTTCAAACTATTCAATTATTTTCAATATACCAAAAAAATATAAATTTTCTCGATTTAGGACTTATTGAATAAAAATATTTGCTGTATTCTTTCACATCAGACAACAATCATCAGATTTTTTGTTCTCTTTATCCTTTCCATCTGTAGCAACTTGACTCATTTCTGATTTTGTTCTTTTTAGCGGAATATTTTAGACAACCTTCCCCTAATTGATCTCTGTAAGTAGCTGGCTATTTAGCACTGGTTGTTTTCTGGCATTTGCTTAAATCACATTTGTCCCACTTCGATACTCCAAATTTAGAGGAGCTGACTGTCCGAGTGCCGAATTTACTTTAGTGTCATTTCCAGAAGGTTGAACTATGTGGGAAATACTCCTGATTCGGGTTTATGGAGCATTAAACTAAATTTGATAAACCTTCCAGTTCTCTAGTTGATATCTTTCAGGTTCAACAAGTTTATCTTTAGAGTTTTTAAACCCCCTCATATCCCATTTGCAGACATGTTTGTTTCCTTCAGAAATAATTTCGAATCCCAAAGAATATGTTCCGAATTCTGGCCCACTTTTCTCGCGGCAAGAGATAGCACGCTAATAGTCATTTTCCTCGATGAATATATATTTTTCGAATTTTCCTTGTCTTCCTGAAAATATAAAGGTTTGCTTTGAAGGGTCAGGATTTTTTCCATACGACGAGCCAGAAACCTTCCAACACACGGGGGTGAACCCACCAATAATGGCGCCATCGGTGGTCAGACCAATAACAACGGTATTGGCTTTGTCAGCGCATGATTTATAGAAATTATCAAAGGAAGAGAGGTTTGCCGTCCTTTCCCAACTATACAGTCGATTCGTCAGCCTAGCACCTATCAAGCCTGAATTTCTCAAAAAATTAAGGAGATCCGAATTGTTTTGGATATCTTTTTCTAAACATTCTGTCTGTGGTTTTATAGAATTTAGTTTTGTAGTCACGGATTTTTAGAATGTCGCCAAAAGATTTTTGAGTTCAAGAGAAATCTCTTCAACATATTTCGTTGTGAAGCCAATCTCCTGGACATCAGGGTCTACTTTATTATATATTGACGAGAACTGACTCCCAGTCAACTTCTCCAATCCGCCGCCAGAGGTGAAGCAATCATTCACCAAAGCAATAGGGTATTGTTGTTTAAACTGGTTCATTAAACCAGGAGTCCCTTCACTTAACTTTTTGACCATCTTTATAATCGTTTCATAAAACTCATCAAGCTTTTATTCTAAGAGACGAAAGCCTCCCAGGCGACTAGTAAATTTGTTATGGACTATGTCCTTAATTTCATGTAACGAGTGTTTGGTGTGGCCAGAATGAAGAGGCCGGCATTCACATGAGGCATAGTCGCAGATAAATGCAGGAAGCATCGAGCAGTCTTTGCTCGTACAAATTGAGGCTTACCTCTGGGATCGATCGCAGATACATCGGATCATACTATGAATCGGGAAATATTTGATATAAAATGTTATATAATTTATTAAAAAAATTAAATGTGTAATAACTTTAGAATACAATAAGTCTAACATATTTAACATTAAAGGTAGTTCTTAGAAATCACAAAAATAAAATATATTTTTTATCGGGTTCCGAATATAATTTGTTTTAATGTCCAATTCTAAATAACGCAAAAAAGAATGCTTCTCTAAACTATCAAAAATTAAGCCTTCATACAGCTTTATGATAGCGTTCTCTTTTTTATTATGATTTTATGTTTTAAAGTTCTTAGATTGTATTTTTTATTATTTTTTAAATACAGGTAATTACCCTTATTTTTATTTAATGAAAAAACCTCTAATAAATTATTTTATTATATATTGCTGATAAGTTTCATTTAATAAAAACAGCATTGACCACATAAGAAAAAGATCTACATCCTTCGAGGGGTTTAAACTATTTGGCACCGCTGTCGTAGCGATAGAACTCTTGCACGCTCTAGTTGAACAGTTCGCTCGGTGCTTTCTATCCGTACACCTTTGTGACTCTCGAGCTCTGGTTATCGTAGCTATAGATTGCTTTAATTACCTAAAAAATACTCTCAAAAAACAATACAGCTATCATTAAATATTCCAATACTTATAAATAATGATACATAAATATAATATACTTGCGTAACTATATTTATAATAATATTTATATTATGCTTTTATTTACTTTTCTGGAATGTTCTTTAAAAAGAAAAATAAAGAATTCATTGGGATCCGATTCCATTACTTCCAATAATCGTTACCGATCTTTACGGTTGAGCTAGCCCGGCAAACAGACAAGACTAATTGCATTCATCATTAACTTCTTATTCGACTGCTTCGTGAATGTCTGCTTCCTTTCCTTTGGCTCTATCTTCGGATCTCCCATCCTAATCAACTTCTCTCGTGATCGACTGGGAGAGTACCTTGTTTGTTATTCAAATATTGAACGCGAAGCTGGTGGTTTTCCAGAGCTTGTATTCGAGCTTTTGTTCGTGCCAATCGTTTGAGGTGTTGCATAGGGAGATACTGACCGTTTCTATTCTGAGTCTAATTGGTGATAAGATTTTGAGTTAGAATATTGCGGGGGAGGTGTTGGTTTAAGCTGTTTGGTTGGTTCTTGATACGCTTTTGAATATTGTTTTGGAGGACTTTTGGCAGGACGAGTATCTGCGGTATCCGGTTTGAGATCGAGTTTGTCATATTATTTTGCAAGGGTATCAATTCGCTTGTGAATAGCAGTGTAAGTTGAATAGTCCTGCTTTGGCTAATTGTCAACTTTCTCGATTGATTTGTTGGCTACTTGTCCCTTCTACCCAGCTCTTTTGATTCTCCTTTTTTCTAATTCTTCTATTTTTCTCTTTCTTAGAATTTAAAGATGGTCATCATCTTGTTCTGGGTCGTTTTTTATCTATAGTTTTATGTCAACTTTATTATTAAGGCTATTATTTCTTTAGGCCTGTTAGTCTAATTCCTTTGTGTTTTGCGCATGAGGTATTTTCTCTGGACGTTTTTCCGTTTCGTGAGAAGTATAAGAATTCTTATCGGATTCATAGTTATCGGATGATGACTGGGGAGGCGTTAATGGATAAGCTTCGGCTTGATAACTGTTGGAGTTATCATTGCTGTTATGATATCGCTCCTCCAATCGGTGTATGGGGAGATGTATTTAATGTTTCTGAACAGTTTAAAACTATTCAAAGTTATTAACCTTTGGGTCAGTCCGGTAATAATCCTTCATACCACTGTTGTTAAGATCTACCTATTTTTTTGGGGTTTGGCGAGGACTTGTATTTAGGCCAGTCATTCTCTTCTCGACTGTGGGAATGTCTCTTCGAAATGGGCTTTTCTGTCTGAATTGGGAATTTGGGAAGAGATCTAATATATTTTATTTCGTCCTGGAGCTGCTTTGGTCTCTCCTCATCTGAGATGAGGAAGATAGTTATGATGGCAAATTGTTGTTCTGTAGGTCTACGATATTTATTTCTAATGGTTGTTCTGGAATGGATTTATCCCACTTTGCTGGTGTCGTCACTGCGCGAGGTTTTTTTGGTTTTAGTGCTTCAAAATTTTAACCCTTTCTCTCGAGCTGAGCACGGAGTAATGCAGATGAAGAAATGTACCCGATAGTTTTGGGTTGCTCCTCTTGCTCTTCTACTTAATAGGATCTACTGTCATTGTAGTAGATGTTAGGTTTTGGTTGTTGGTACAGATGATTTTAATCCTTGTCTCTCTTCTGCTCTAATGAGTCTTGCTCCCCGTTATAATAACTATGACTCTGTTGACCATGCCTCTCTCCAAAACTGTAGCTTAGCTGCTCCTACTCCCGTTTCCTGTCCTCCTTTGGGTTGATTGGGATGTGATCAGAAAAGTCAGGTGGTTGTGTCCGATTGCGATTTATTAACTGTTCAAGGATTTGTTTTTTGATGATTTGTTTATTCCTTTCTTGCTCCTCTCTCTCGAGTATCTTTTATTGTTAATACTTCTATATATTGTTGTTAAGACGTAGTTTTATGAATTGTCTGTCCCGATCCATTTATATCTTTATAATTTTATATATATATATAGATTTATATGTGTATTAAAGTTATAATGTTATTTAATATTTTTATTGTCTGCAAAATCAGCCTTATTTTTCCCAGGTCAATATTACTTTTTTGCAAAAGATTTTGAACCCTACTATTTCTACAACCTACATCTTTTTTTTTATTTTAAATATTAAGCACCTTTACTTTTTTTGCATATTTCTAAGTATTTAATTAAGATAAATAAAACACTACAGTGAAATATTATTTTATTCGTCTTTGGCATAAATAATAGTTGATATATACAAAAAAAAACATATAAAAAATACAAATTAAGTTTTATTTGATTATTATTGATAACTAAGATCGACAATGGATCAGCACCTTTTAGAACCTCAAAGTAAGGATGTAATCAATCCTGCCCAGCTCAAATACGTCGATGAAGGATTCGCTGATGATACCCAAGAACAAGCAGCCGACGATCCTACCAAATCCCAGCAGGCAAGAAGCATATTTCGCTCAGAATCAAAGAAACTGAGCTCCAAGGTGAGTCCTTCGGGAAAAAACGACGACATCCGAAACTATAAGAAAGCAGAAGGAACTCTCAGCGACGCTGGCTACAATAATAAGAATAAAAATAGTAAAACCATTTATCATACGAAGGAGCAAAAGAACAGTAACAATTAATTCAAGGTAATCGTAAGGTCAAAAAAGCAACCAGTTTTACATAACAAGCAGAAAAAATAAACTGATCTCGACGAAGATGACGAGAGTGGTCAGGAATACGTTAAATCGAATCCGCGTCACAAAAACAGCTCAAGGTATCTCATAGGAAACAATCCACACCAGTTGATTTTACTAAAAAACACAGACTCTAGAGTCATTATCAAATATGATAAAGGCAATAAAAACGATTAAGAAGATGATTCACCAAATAATTCCAAAGATATTTAGCGCAAGACTAAATCCATTGATTCTAAACTACAGATGCTTGAAGTTCAAATGAAAGAGCTCGAGACGAGGCAGTCCGCTCTAGATCAGCGCTCTCAAGCTGCAGTTACTCTTCAGCCTAAATTAAAAAAGTCATTTAAAATTACCAGCCACATTGTGGAAATGACAGTCGACCAAATCAGAAGCCAGCCAAGGCCAGTACCAACTTCTGATAAGAAGCAGTCAGTCGATAAGAAGCAGCAAAATCAGTAAGTAAATATCTAACATGACCCGGGACTGAAATCAGAGTTACATCAACTACGTGAACTAATCCTGTCTTTGAAAGCCTAGAAAGTTATGAACAATCAGAATACTTTTGGAAATGTAGATTCTCATCAGCAGAGGGAACCGCACTCAAAAAACAACGAGGAAGAAGCACAGAGCATCGATCTGGGAAAGGAGTAAGAAGATTTGACTCCGAGCAGAAGCATTTATAAAAGCTCCCAGAAGGACTTTGGGCAAAATTCTAGCATCTACAATAAATCCAATAAAACCGGAGAGCAAAAAACTGTATATTTTAGCAATAACGTTAATCCCAGAGGGACAAGCATCACCAGAGGAGTTCCTTCGTTGGAGGAAAGAGGCCCACCGTTTTCTCGAGACACCAACAGCACTAGTAATGGCAAAAATAGTAATCCTTTTAAATCTCACAATGTTGCTGAATAGCTTTCAAACGGCAAAAACGGGCAGTCATCCAAAAATCGACTGGTAAATGTGATTCCGATTCCTGTGTTTTCAAGCAAGAACTAAATCTTGAAGAAAGCAATGATAAATAAGCTCAATCATCAAGACAGCAAGCAAAGGGTTATTTTTCATAACAATCCTGGAAGAAATGGGCATCAGCAACAACAGGAGCCTATTGTGTTAAGGCTTTCAGCATCAGTCAGAAAGAAAGAGTCAAACAATAATCCCGAGTAAAGAGGCAGCAAAAGAAATGATAAAGAACTAAAATATAAATAGTTTCAACAGCAAGGTAAGAGACGACCGTAAGTCTAATAACAATTTTCTGATGAGCATGAAGAACTGTAACAATAAGATGAATAAAGATCAAACTCAGAAAGCCACAACGATAAAAAAATGGATGACCTCAACAGTGCACACGACAACATAGTGCATTAAGTGCCGAGTCTCGTGGATAATAACAAAGGAGAAATCAGCAATATTGAATAAAACCCTCTTAAAACTTCTCAAGATATGAAACGAGATCTAATCGTGTTTCCTAAACTTCCTGAAAAAGCCTTACACGCCCTGCTTAACTCATAGGAACTTGTGGAGTTGGGCCGAAAGGTCTTCGGCTTATTCAATATCAAAATACGCTAAGATTGCTCTTTGGTCATCAAAAAGTTCAGAAATTGCGTATACATGAATCATATTAATACTCACATTCTGTGGCATTATAACGGCAAGTTTTACATCGGAAGTTGGGATAGCCAAGGACTTGGGGGATAAGAAGGCTGTAAAGCTGGAAAAGGAGTTGAATATGTTCCTGGAAGTAACGCCAACATATATTCATATTTTATAATCGATTGTCTATATATATTTTTTTTATTCAGACTATGTATATGAAGGAGATTTCAAATAAGGAAAGAGGTGGGGTTATGGACTCATGAACTCTATTTTGGGTGAGTCCTTCTCGGGCCAATGGCACAAAGGCTTGAGACACGGAAAAGGGAGACTTGAATAGCCAAACGGTACAATCTATGAAGGAAACTGGAAACTTGGGAAGAAAGAGGGCTTTGGAAAACTTCTATTTTCTAGTAGCGAATACTACGAAGGTACGTTTGAAGATGGTGTCAAGCATGGTTTCGGAAAGGAAGTTTACAAGAACGGAGACTATTATAAAGGAGAGTATAGGAACGGGAAATTCGAAGGAGAAGGGACCTACAAATGGAATAATGGGGCGGCGTACCATGGGTAGTTTATGAACGGAATGAGACACGGAATCGGACATTGGAGGTCAGCCAAGGCTGGAGGAGATACTTACGAAGGAGATTATTGGGAGGACAGGAAATCAGGTCATGGCAAATACGTATGGGAAAACGGAACGATATACGAAGGACAATTCGTTAACGATCTTAAGTATTAATATAATAATATATTTAATAATATTAATTTTTTTTTATGCTAGACATGGATCTGGAATTATGAGATTTCCTGATGGAAAAGTGATCGAGGCAGTTTTTGAGAAAGGAAACATCAAAAGGAAAATAACAAAATCTCCGAAAAGTAATGCGCTGAATAATGAAGAACCATATAGAAAAGTCCAAGCTCCTCATTTTCTAGCATTCCA